>MU716653.1:269215-288134 GCA_026770625.1 Nicotiana glauca | reverse complement strand
TAGGAGGTTCCGCAAAATAGCTAGTTATATTATAGCTAGGTTGAAGTAGTGCTTCCTTGGCCAAATGGTGTGCCACCCTGTTGCCCTCTAGAAAATTATGCTTCATTTGGATCTCCCCCCTCTCCATTAGCTTATCCATTAAGTACCTCCATTCATAAAGTAATATTTTGTAAGTAGGATAATCCTCTTCTAAGAATCGTATTACCTCAGTAGCATCCGTCTCAATTTCACATGGTGTGAAATTTCCCTTCATAATTGTTTGTAAAGCTTGTCGAAAATCTAGCAACTTTGCATGGATTGGTCATATAGTTTCACACTTGTGTAGAAACCCAGCATCCATTTTCCCTTATTGTTTCTTATGACTCCACTGATGCCTCCATGCAAGTGCTCTTCGTTGAAAGCACCATCGATATTAATCTTGTCCCAATCCTTGGGAGGTGGATGCCACTTGACCTTCACTTTAATGGATGTATTACTTTTAATGTGTGGAGTAGCTAATAAAAAATATTCCAGAGCATGGTTAAATATTTTTGTGGTGTTTATTTTATTACCAGTGTTGTTAATATTATTCTCATTTCTAGTTTTCCATATTGACCATAATGCAAACGGAAAAACTTCTTCCCAATTGATGAGATTGTTTGGTATGTTAGGAGATGTTTTTCTTAGGAAATCCACCCAATGCTCTTGTGGCAGAGGGTTGTTTAAAGGAACAACTATGGATGCCCAGAAAAACTTTGCCACTTTACAATCCCAAAAAATGTGGAGAATAGATTCATTAGTTCTACAAATAGGGCAGTTTGTGTCTATGTTAACACCTATTTCCCCTATGTAATCTCTAGTAAGAAGTCTTGAGTGGTAACACTTCCATATAAAAAGCTTAATTTTACTAGGACAATTTAAACCCCATATCCATGCAAAATTATTTCCAGCAAAGTTATGCTTGTCAATTAATTTGTAGCAAGAGGAGGTTGTGAATATTCCACTAGTGTTTATAGACCAAATACATGTGCTAGATTGAATGTTGGACGTGGTTAGTGAGTGGATGCTATTCAGGATATTGTTTGGAAGTTCAAAAGAAATGTGAGACATGTCCCATGAATAATGATTTTTTATGTCTTTTAATGTCAGCTCACTTTCTTTTTTATTGAGAGGGCCTATGGTATTATCCCTTAATTTTCCAAACTTAGGGATCCAGTTTGTATCCCAAATGGACGCCTTGGTAAAACATTGAATACAACTAGAAATAATATTGTACTTGTGCTTTTAGGCCTTTACGAAAGCCTATATTTTAGGATAAAAAATCTAGGTTCCAACAGCAAGCTCTTCTTTTTGCTAATAATTTACAATTCTTTGTAATTTTCTCCTGTTCAAAGTAGAATTAAATAAATAACTTTAAAAAGAAGTAAAAACAATTCTAATGTCACATTCGGCCGTATTTATTATTTGATATTTTTTTCAACAAATTGAAATTTGCCATTTTGCTTATCTCGGCACAAATAATGTTTAACTCATTTTACAACTTTAATCGTATAACTTTTTAGAATGTTTAGTTCCATTTTGTGCTTTGGTTGTGTCAAAACTTTATCGCTGATTTGGCCAAATTATTTAATTTTTGGGAACTGATTGTCGAACTTTTTCAATTTTATTTAGAATCTCAGGGTCGGAGCTAATGTTTGGTTTACAGGTTCGGTGAACCCTGTAGCTTTGGTCGAGACCCCTATATTTTTTGTAAGAAATTCATTAAGTTTGTATAAAATATTAATCAAAACTCAGTAACTTAAACATAATAGAATTTTGGACTCATAAGTTTCAAATCTTGATTTTGCCTTTGTTTATCGTACGAGTTTTATGATATTTAACATAGGAACTTGTGCAATGCACAAACATAGAAACTAGTATTCCATTATAAAAGTACGAATATTTCACATTAGATGTTCAATACAAAAATATCCCCAAAATATCAATCGACTATTCTGCCCTTTAAAAATTGAGATGCTTTTAAAAAGTAATTAATCTAATATTGGATAAAAATATAGTAATATTTTGTACTTTAGCTAATATTTAGAACATTATACTGAACTCAACCAAAACTCTACTAGAAAATATTGGTAGAGTTACAGAATGTGATTGAAAAATTCTCTTCCACAAACGAAACTTTTTTGCTAAAGAAATGACAATTTGAATAGGAATAGACGATTGACTTCATTATATTAACCTAAGCTATATAAATGTTTGTTTGTCATATTTAATGTACTCATTTTTCATTAGATGACGACGTGAGTGGCTCTAGCATACTATTTTGTACAACCTTCAAGCATGAAATCTTGGTTCAGAATCGTCTTCAAGATTGTTCAAACCAATATACTAGATCCTTATCTAACGATTCTTAGTACTATCGTAGTTGTAAAAATAGCATGGGCTGTAAAATCAAGTTTTAATGATGCGAATAATATACATATGCAAGAAATCAATTACAAGGAGTCAAGAAGATACTACAAGATTGCTGGAGTTAATCCTGATGAATAAGAAAAGAAATCAATCAGCAAAGATTACAATACAATCAGCAAATCTGGACGCCTAAGGAAAGGACTCACAAATCTGGAAAGAATCCTATCAGCCAATCAATCAGCAAAGAGTATCGACCAGCTGCGATGGAGAGAATCAAGCAAGCCAAAACTTAAGGCACGAATCAAGGGTAGCATTCCGGAAGATCGAAGATTCTGTAGAGATTTGTACGCGACTAATTTTGGAAGAACCAACAATCAAGGAGCAAGTCTTCATCACATACATCTGCTGAAGGAAGGAAATCAAGAAAAAGCAACGGCTATCTATCTTATTCTTGGAAAGAATCAATCTCTTTCCAAGGATCAAATATCTTGGGTTGTCAAGCCTCGATCGTCATCAAAGTATTTATACCCAGCCTTAGACCCTAATCAGATATACTTTGATCGCACCAAAAACCCTCTCTTTATTCTACTGCAAACAAACATTGTATTTCTCTAAGATCTACTGTATAAAAATTTAGAGAAAAAAGGAGAGTATAACACCGGTGAAACTTTGTATCAAAAATAGAAAAATGAGTGTTAGAGGAACTGTATCATCAAGTCATTTTCACTGTACTCGGAGAAACACATTTATTGAAGAGAACTCCCTTACAATCCAAGGGAGGTAGACTAGGATTCACATTGAATCTGAACCAGTATAAAAATTTCGGTGTCTTTAATTCCTGCACTTACTTTCTGGAATTTCATTTCTGATATTATAACTAGTAAATTGCTATATCCAGTCGACTATCTGCTAAACTAGTCTACTAATAAGGCGATAAGTTTAAAAATATACAATACACCCCCCCTCTTGTACTTTCAATTGATATCAGAGCAAGGATCACATCTTTCTTTTGCTAAATAATAGATCATGGTAAATCAAGTCATCGTAGGAGCTCTCTTTCAGGAAGGAACATTTGTAAGTTAGACCATCATACTTCAATGGACAACATTTCTCCCATTGGAAAGTGAGAATGGAGATCTTTACCAAGGCTTATGACGTCAAAGTTGGATAGTCAACAAAAAGGGAAATTATCCCTTTCCTGCTGCCACTCTACCACTTACTGACCCTGAAGATATAGATTCATACACAAAAGAGAAATTTGAAGTGGTACAACTTAACAACAAAGCAAGAAATTTGCTTCATAATGCTATAAGTGGTGAAGAGTATGAGAAAATCTCAAGCTGTGACACAGCCAAAGAAATGTGGGACAAGCGTGAAGTCACATATGAAGGAACTAGCAAGGTGAAGGAAAAACATATCATCATGCTAGTTCATGATTATGAACTCTTCTCATTGAAAGAAGGAGAATCCATTGAAGAGATGTTTGCCAGATTTAGCAAAATAATTAGCGATCTAAAGTTGTTTAGCAAGCCCTATACTAGTGATTATCAATTTAGAAAAATTCTAAGAAATTTACCAACTACCTGCAGACCAAAGTAGTTACACTGGAATTTCAAGATCTAAACAAAATATCCTATGATGAGCTAAGAGGAGAACTCATAGCCTTCGAAAGGACACATCTAAAGAAGTCTAGTCAAGAAGAAAAAAAGAAAATAGTTGCATTCAATGCCTCAACTGAAACAGCTGAAAACGAAATTGACGATGATCCTGAAGCTTTATAAGAAGAGATCGCTTTGCTATCAAGAAACATGGATGGACTAATGAGAATATTCCGGAATACAAAGAATTCCACCAATACGATCCAGGAAATATAATGAATAGGATAAGAACGATGGAAAGTGCTACGAATGTGGAAGATTTGGGCACATACAAGCAGAGTACCCAGAACTAAAAAGAAAGATCTCTAGAGGTTTCGACAAAAACAAATCCTTCGGAAGCTGAAGTGATGAAGACAACTCAGATCATGAAGAAATAGCAAATCTCTTCTTCATGAAAATTTTGGAAAATGAAATGAACAAATCCTCAAGATGCTGGACAGATGAGGACAATTCAGATGAAGAAAAGGATAACCGTTTCATGGCACGAGGTGAAACCAGTGAAGTAAGATCTTATAACTGTGAAAGATGCAATAAATTGTAGGATATTCTTGATTTAACGTTAAAAGAGTCTCAAAAAATGATGAATGAGCTTAAGAGACTCACTAAAGAAGTTAAATACTGGAAAATCAAACATGAAGTATGTGAAATTGAAAAAGAAGCACTTTAAGAAGAGTTTGAGAAATTACAAATGGAACTCAATGGCATGCGCAAGTCCACAAGTCACAGTCCTGTTAAGTCAAACCAGACGACTTACAAGTCAATTAGAAAAAGACCAACCAGAACCAAGTCGACTAGTAATAATACTAATGAAAGGCCTAAAGGTGGGTCAAAAGTTACGTGTCATTACTGTAACAAGAGTGGTCATAAGTATTCCTTTTTTCGCTTTCATAAAGAAAACATTTCGGGATGAGTTTGGAAACCAAAAAATAACTATGAATCTAGCAATACTAACCCTCCAGGACCCGGGCAAGCTTGGGTACCTAAAAGAAAGTAATCACCTTGTTTTGCAGGAACACCACAGAATAAGTCGCAAAGGAAAATGGTATCTAGACAGTGCGTATTCCAGTCATATGACAAGTGACAAAAACCTGTTCAAAGAAGTCACACAAATTGATGGAGAAGTGTTAAATTCGGGGATGACTCAAAAGGCAAAATAGTTGGTACTTGAATAATTCCTTTTAACAACAATTGTGACATCATTAAAGTTTATCTGGTTGATGGCCTCAACTATAATCTCTTGAGAATAAGTAAACTTTGCGACTCAGGATATGAGGTAAATTTTAAGAAAACAGGATGTGCTATTGAAGACGAATCAGGTAAAATAGTTCTTCCCGAAAAAATGTATGGAAATGTTTATATTATTGATAGGTTTGAAAAGATAAATTGTCGTATCTGCTTATCCTCTATGTCTGATGATCCATGGTTGTGGCATAGGAAATTCGGTCATGCTAGAATGCATTTGATAGAAAATTATCAAAATATTAGTTAGTTGTTGGTCTTCCCAAATAGAATTTTTCTAGAACTCATATATGTGATGCATGTCAATTGGGTAAGCAAACCAGAAACTCTTTAAAAAAAGATATTGTATCTACCTCAAAACCTTTGCAACTACTTCACATGGATTTATTTTGGCCTACTCGAACTGCTAGCATAGAAGAAAAAAGATATGCTTTTGTTATTATAGATGATTTTTCATGTTTCACTTGGGTAATTTTCATATGTCATAAGGATGAAGCATTAAGAAATTTTTAAGTTTTCTGTAAGAAGGTTGAAAGAGAGAAGTGATATCTTATTTCAACAATTCAGAGCGATCATGGTGGAGAATTTAAAAGTAGAGCATTTGAAGAATTCTCCAATGATCAAGGATACACACATAATTTCTCTGCACCACGCTAGCCACAACAGAATGGAGTTATGTAATGAAAACTCTCCAACATATGGCAAGAACCATATTGCAAGATCATTCACTGCCAAATCACTTATAGGCAGAAGGTGTAAGCAAAGCATGTCACATTTTGTAATTGATGTCTCATAAATCCCATTCTTAAGAAGACTCCATATGAACTATGGAAATGTAAACGTCCTAATATCAGCTACTTCCATCCCTTCGGAAGTAAATATTTTGTTCACAATAACGGTAAGGATAATCATGGAAAATTTGATCAAAGGAGTGACGAAAGTATTTTTCTAGGCTATTCCTTAAATAGTAGATCTTTTAGAGTATATAATAAACACACATTATGTGTAGAAGAATCTGTACATGTTATATTCGATGAAAATAATCCCTTGGTCGAGAATGGAGTTACTGCTGGTAATGAACATCAAGTTCAAGAAATTCAGGAGATAAGCAAACCTCAAGAGTAGATTGACATATCTGTAGCAACAAAGTAAACTGGCGAAGACAGAAGTAATGTACCAGATCAACCAATCAAGTCGACTGCCAATATAGTTCGTCCAAACAAATAGAGAAGCAAGCCTAAATATCCTCAAAAGTTCATTATAGGGGATCCACATGAAGAAATGAAAACAAGGGGAGCTCTCAAAAATAAATCAAATATTGCATTAATCTCTTAGATTGAGCCAAATAAGAAAGAGGAAGTGCTAAAAGATTCAAGTTGGGTTCAAGCTATGCAAAAAGAACTTGATCAATTTCGTAAGAATCAAGTGTGGAGTCTGATACCCAAACTTGAAAATGTTTTTATAATCGGAACAAAGTGGGTCTTCAGAAATAAATTTAATAAGGATGGAAAGGTCATAAGAAATAAAGCCAGAATGGTTTATCAGGGGTACTCACAATAGGAATGAGTCGACTATGATGAAACTTTCGCTCAAGTAGCTCGTTTAGCATCCATACGAATTCTTCTAGCATACGCATCATTTAAAGGGTTTAGACTATTTCAAATGGATGTTAAAATTTCCTTCTTGAATGGATTCATCGAGGAAGAATTTTATGTAAAACAACCTCCTAGGTTTGTAGATTTAGAATTCCCATATCATGTATACAAGCTCACTAAGGCGCTGTATGGACTAAAGTAAGCTCCACATGCTTGGTATGATAGACTAAGTTCCTTTCTTGTTGATCATGGCTTCACAAGAGGTAAAATTGACACTACCCTATTTATTAAAAGATCATTTGAAGGTAACCTCATCATTCAGATCTATGTTGATGATATTATATTTGGTAGTGCTAACCCCCTTATGTGCAAGGAATTTTCAAATCTCATGCAAACCGAATTTGAAATGAGTATGATAACATTCTTTCTTGGATTATAAATTCAACAAAATGAAGGAGGAACTTTTATATGTCAGACCAAATACACAAAAGAATTGATTCAAAATTTTTGTTTGAGCAGTGCAAAATCATTTGGAATACCAATGAGTCCTTTCACAAATCAAGACAAAGATCAGCAGGTAATTCCTATTGATGAAACTAAATATCGTGAAATGATTGGATCACTACTATACCTGATAGCAAGTCAATCGGATATTATGTTCAATGTGTGTAAATGTACCAGGTTTCAGTCGGCTCCCAAGGAATCAACTCGACCGCAGTAAAAAAGAATCATTCGTTGCCTTATTGGGATTGTGTCTCATGGACTATGGTATCCTCGCTCTAAATATTTTAAATTAGAAGGTTTTTCAGATGCTAACCTTGCAGGTGATAAGTACGACAGGAAAAGCACAAGCGGTACATGTCAACTACTGGGAATGACATTAATGTCTTGGAACAGTAAAAAACAAGCTTAAGTTGCACTATCCATTACTGAAGCTGAATACATTGCTATAGGACAATATTGCACTCAACTATTATGGATGTCTCATCAACTGGGTGATTATGAACATTCTTTTAAGCCTATACAATTTTTTTGTGATAATTCTAGTGATATTTGTCTTTCAAAAAATCACGTGCACCACTCGAGAGCAAATCATATAGACATCAAACATCACTTTATTAGAGATCATATTCTTAAGGATGATATAGAAATATATTTTGTTGGAACCACTGATCTGCTGGCTGATATTTTTACTAAACTTCTATTAGAAGAGAGATTGTGTGAATTAAGAGATTTACTTGGCAGTACGTGCTTTACTAATAAATTTTAAGACCTATGTGTACTGTTATGATTTTACAGGGTAATGGTTGTCCTTTACTCATGCACTAATTAAACCTCCGTCTCTCTTCCCTCTCTTTTCTCTTCTTTCACATTAGTTCGTTGTTCAAAGTTGGAAAGCCAATCATCACGTCCCTTCAACTGATAACTTTCCCTTTTCTGTACTCAACCCGCCAAAACTATCTTCTTAAAGTGGAAAAACCTTTTCAGTCACTCTCATCCTCATCCTCTCTCCAAACCTCCAATCAAGCTCTTTCCCTTCAATCGCTAAGCATCCCAAAAATCCATCTACACCCGTTCCAAAGCAAAACCCCCAACTATGCCTCCGGAACTGGTAGATCTAGGGTCCAATCGCTTTGAGGCTTTCGTCTCTTCTCAGGGAGACTTTTCTGAACACTCTCCACTCCTAAAAGAAAAAACTTTAGGTAAGAGACCCATGGAAGAACCCCTATTTCGTCTACCCTAAAGAAATCAAAGGTTGATTTCTCTGCCTCTCTTGAATCTGACCTCAATTTCTAGGATTCCCCAAATAAGGATTTCTTTATTTCTTTGAAAGATGGCAGTGTTGTCGACCTTAACGACATGGAAACCCTTAATTGCAAGGTCAAAGACCTTTTCGTTTATCAAGGTTGGGCTAAGTTCTTCTCTATTCCTCCGCCTAAGGTATATGAACCCCTGGTTAAAATATTTTATGCAAATCTTCTTTATAGTCGAAACTCGGGTTCTGGCCCACATTTTGGAAATTATTTTGCTTCCCCGTACTGGTTCCTTTTCAACCTTCTCCCAAAGAGACACACAGGGGGAGTATCATAGAACACTCAACTGCATACATTAAGGGAGAGTAAAACATAAGGAAGTCAACTGGTGTTTACATTTATATATTATTTTATCATCATAAAAAGGGGGAGATTGTTAGATACAGTTTTAATGATGCAAATAATATACATATGTAGGAAATGAATTACAAGGAGTCAATAAGGCACTACAAGATTGCTGGAGTTAATCTTGATGAATAAGGAAAGAAACCAATAAGCAAAAATAATAATACAATCAGCAAATCTGGACGCCTAAGGAAAGGACTCGCAAATATGGAAAGAATCCTATCAGCCAATCAATCAGCAAAGAGTATCGACCAACTGCGATGGAGAGAATCAAACAAGCCTAAACTTAAGGCACGAATCAAGGGCAACATTCTGGAAGATCGGAGATTCTATAGAGATTGGTACGCGAGTAATTTAGGAAGAACCAACAATCAAGGAGCAAGTCTTCATTAAATACTTCTGCTGAAAGAAGGAAATCAAGAAAAAGCAACGTCTAGCTATCTTATTATTGAAAGAATCAATCTCTTTTCAAGGATCAAATCTCTTGGATTGTCAAGCCTTGATCGTCATCAAAGTATTTATACCCAGCCTTAGACCCTAATCAGATATACTTTAATCGCACCAAAAACCCTCTCTTTATTCTACCGCAAACAAACATTGTAGTTCTCTAAGATCTAATGTGTAACAAGTTAGAGAAAAAAGGAGAGTATAACACTGGTGAGGCATTGTATCAAAAATAGAAAACGAGTGTTAGAGGAACTGTATCATCAAGTCATTTCCACTGTACTCGGAGAAACACAGATTACTGAAGAGAACTCCCTTGCAACCCAAGGGGACTGGACTAGGATTCACATTGAATCTGAACCAGTATAAAAATTCCTGTGTCTTTAATTTCTTCACTTACTTTCTGCAATTTCCTTTCAAATATTATAACTGCTAAATTTCTATATCCAGTCGACTATCTGCTAAACTACTCAACTAATAAGATGATAAATTTAAAAATATACAATTCATCCCCTCTTGTACTTTCACGGGCTAGCCAGTTTTCGGACAGGTCATTAAAAAATAGCCAAGGTATGTAAAGTTATTGAAAAATAGCCATTATTTTGCTGCAACACGGAAAGTTCTAGCATAATATACTGGAGATAGGTGCATCTATTTATGGACTTCCACCATATTATGCTGGAATTCCAACACGCTAAATGTTCCAGCATAATATACTAGAGATTGATTTCACTAGTTGCTTCTTCCAGAAAGCATGGGATATTATTAGCTGGGATATTTTGGATATGGTGAAGGTTGTCTGCAAATGACAAATTATTTCACAAACACCTGCCTTGTTCTAATTCCAAAGGTTGAGGCCCCTAAAAACTTCTTAGAATATAATTTAGACCTACCAACATCAACAATGCCTCTCAAAATATTGTGTCTAGGGTTTTGAATAAGAGATTGGCTAAACTCATGTTACGCCTCATGTTTTCGTACATAAAAGTACGCCATAAATCAATTGATGTGAGCTCGGAGATGAGATCCTCTTTGAAATCATATAAATTAATCTAATGATATTACATCCCGTTTTCCCGTTCAACATACTGTTGGACCAAGTAAAGGTTAGTATTGAAGACTGATAAAGGAACTCAGGATGAACTATGTCCATCACTCAGGTGCACATAAACGGGCAGATTCGAGCATGTGGGTTGCACGTGAAGTAGATAAGAATAACTTGGCATATTTAATATCTCTTGATTGAAAAGGTTGCATAATTGATAAGGAAAAGGAGTCCTTAATCAAAGAGAAAACAATTCAAGATAGGGATGGAGTTAAAAGTTAAAATCAACTATAACTCTTCCACCAAGAAAGAGTTGCATCAGAACTCTAGTTATTTCTTCATCTATTAACTTTATAAATTGCAGGATGTTTTCACATTAAAGTATTACACAAAAACTTAGAAGTTAAACGTGAATTGAGAGCAAAATATCAAGGCTTTTTGCAAGCAGTTCGTCTGTGATTCAAGTGTGCAAACCTGAAGCTACATGAACTAGATTGAAGAACCAGCTCCATAAAAAGTTTTATGTGTCTTTCTTTATTTCTAGTTCAATTGTAGTATGTGTTTTCATATTGTACCTTTCAGCTTTATCTAGAAGCAATTGTAATAGGTATTTTAAGTATTCAAGTTAGAGTTAACTTAAAGTTGTCACAACAGTTAGAGGCTGGTTGCTACAATGAGATTAGAGGTAATCCTTAGGTTTATAAAGGCTGTTTTGGCTCAGTGATTTAGTGAAGTGTTGGGGAAAATCCTACTGAGTAGTAGGTCATGGTTTTTTTACCTTTTGAGCCGGGTGTTTTTCAAGTAAAATCTTCGTGTTCTTTATTTTTTGTATTTATTATTCTTCAACAGTAGTAGTTGGAACACACAGAAGAACCAAGTCCTTCCAGAAGTAGTTTAAGCAAAAATTAGGTACCACACAAAGCACCCCCCCCCCCTTGTGTGGTATTGCTGTTTAGAACATCAATTGGTATCAGAACAGGTTATCCTTGACGAGTCTAACACCTTAGGAACAGATCAACATGAGTGCACCACCTGGAAACTGGGAAGGGAAATCCATTCATAGGCCTCCACTCTTTAATGGCCACTACTACTCTTGGTGGAAAAATAGGATGAGAGATCACATCATAGGAGAAGAGTATGAACTCTGGGATATATTCACTGATGGTCCTATAGCAACTACAAAGAAGAATGTTGAAGGAGTGGATGTGCCAAAGACAAGAGCTGACTGCACTGAGGACTTGAGGAAGTGGGAAAAGAATGCAACGGCCAATAAATGGCTTGTGTGTGGACTTGGTCCAGACGTGTACAGTAGAATTTAAAGTTGTACCACTGCTAAGTAAATCTGGGACACTTTGCAAGTGGCTCATGAAGGAACACCTCAAGTGAAGAGGTCCAGAGGAACACTACTGTATTCTCAATATGAGAATTTCACCATGAAGGAAGGGGAAACCATCAAAGATATGTATACAAGGTTCACCACACTAACAAATGAACTTAAGCCTCTTAGAAGGGTTATTCTTGAAGAAGACAAAGTTGAGAAGATTTTGACAAGGGTACTGCCGGTCTCATGGGAAAGCAAAATCATTGCTATTCAGGAATCTAAGAATATTGCTACCCTCAAAATGGATGAACTAATTGGAAATCTTACCGTCTATGAACTGAGAAGGAAAACCATGAAGATGGATGCACCCAAGAAGGAAATGAGCAAGGCATCCAAAATCACTGAAGGTGCTGATCTAGAGGAGGATGAAATGACCATGATCACAAAGGAATTCAAGAAGTACCTAATGAGAGGAAGTGGTCCTTCAAGAAGTGGAAGCTACAACAAACCAAGGGTTCCTGAAAAATAAACCAATGAGGGGTGTTACAAGTGTTAGAAGACTAATCACCACATCAAAAATTGCCCTCAATGGGAAATTGAATGGAAGAAGGAAAGACCTGAACGAAGGAATATAAAGAAGGAACAGGTTCACCTCAGGAAGAACAAAGGATCAACAAAGGCTATAGTTGCTGCCTGGGGTGAAAGCTCAGATGAGCACTCAGAGGATGAAGATGGAGATGAAAAAGCACTTATGGCAATTGGAGAATCCGACGAGGAATCAGAGGTAAGTATAATTCATCTAAAAAACAAGATCAAATTTTTGTCTGAAGAAAGGTTATCTGAGTTACTCCTGGATTTCATTGATGAATCTGAGGATCTAAACAATGGGAAAAAATAGTTGTCTAAGCAGTGTGTGATTTTGAAAGCTAAGTGCAAAAATCTAGAACTTAGGGCTAGTGAAAGTGAAAGTAAAAATGTTGAGTTAAAGAACCAGGTTCATGAACTTGACACCATAGTCTTAGAGCTTAAATCTCAAAATATAAAATTGAAATTAGGAACTGGTAAAAAAAAATTGGATCACACACGACTCACTTTAGAAGAAACTGTAGGAAAAATGAAAGATGAGTTGTACATAACGGATGATCATATAAGAGTCCTTAAGGAGGATCTAAACAAAGTTAAGCACGAGCTAGATAGGACCTGTAAATGGTATATATTTTCTGATGCACTTTCATGGCTACATGAACACCATAGTAGTAATAAGAGAGGACTTGGGTACTGGGCCCCTGCACCTAAGTGGGATCCCAAAAGCAAGTACCTCACACTTCCTGAGGACAAAATTTGTACACACTATGGTAAAACTGGTCACTATAAAAGTGAATGTATTGCAAAAGAAAATGCTAGTCTAATGAATAAAGAATTTGTTCAAGGGAAAAATAGGCTGCCAGATTGGGCTAAAAAGAATTTGATTCAACCTTTTGCCTATAGAAAGGGACCCAAAATAGTTTGGGTTCCTAAGACTAACCCCTGATTTCCTTTTGCGGGTCCAAGTGAAGGGGAGCAGCCTAATATGGTACATGGATGGTGGATGCTCAAAGCATATGACAGGAACCAAGAACCAGTTCCTTTCACTTGAGGACCTCAAAGGAGGTAATGTCTCCTTTGGAAATGGGAAGAAAGGTGAGATCATTGGGGTTGGAAAGGTAGGTAAGACTGATTCGCAATCTATTGAGAATGTCTACTTAATAGATGGCCTGAAGTACAGTCTAATCAGTGTATCACAATTATGTGATAAAGGTAACTTGGTAGCATTCACCACTACCAAATATTTTGTGATTAATCTTACCATTGACAAGATTGTTTTGCAGGAAAAAAGAGTAAACAATACATGGCTTGTAGATTTGTCCACACTTTCAACAAAAGAACTCACTTGCTTAAGTGTGTTGGACAATAATCCCCTCCTTTGGCACAAGAGAGTTGGATATGCAAGTCTGATTCAACTCAACAAATTAGTCTCCAAGGATCTGGTGATAGGGCTGCCTAATATCAAGTTCAAGGAAGACAAATTTTGTGAGGCTTGTGCAAAGGGGAAGCAGGTAAGATCCTCTTTTTAATGCAAGAAAGTGGTAAGCACCACCCGAATGATGGAACAGGTCCATATGGATCTCCGTGGTCTACTGATAATATTAAGCAGATGCGGTAAAAGACATGTGATGGTGCTTGTTGATGATTACTCTAGGTTAACTTGGACATTATTTTTAACATCTAAAGATGAAGCATTTGACATGTTTACTTCTATTGTTAGAAAAACTCAGAAATAACTAGGTAATCAATTTGTATCAATTAGGTCTAGCATGGAACTGAATTTGAAAATGGTAAGTTTGCTTAATTTTTGCAAGCTGCATCATAAATAGTTGCATGGCTAGATCTCTTTTTAATAAGATTCCCTATGAGTAACTTAAAGGGAGAAAGCTAAATATATCCCATCTTAGGGCATTTAGATGCAAGTGCATTGTGCACAATAATGGCAATGACTCCCTAGTTAAGTATGATCCCAGAAGTGATGAGGGAAAATTCTTGGGATATTCTTCACATAGTAAAGCTTATAAAATATACAGTAAAAGAACTATGTGCGTAGAAAAAATGTATATGTATTTAAAACTAATATTCTTTTTGAGAAGCAGGAACAAAATAATGAAGAGATTGGGCTGAAAAGAAATTTAAATGGTGAAACCATAGTCAATCCTAAAGAAACATCACAAGAAGAAACATGTGATGGAACAGGTCCTTCCACCCAAGGCAACATAACAGGGGAAACTGACTAGAGAGGAACTAATCCTCAAACCATGAGGAAACCTGTCCATGAACCAATTCCTTAGTAACAAAACCAGGAAGAAACATCTAAAGAAATTGACACTCCTATTGCAACATCCACAAAATTGGATATAGATGAACCTGGTTCATCTGTTGATCAAAAGTTGTATAGGGCAATGATTGGTTCACTTTTTTATCTTACTGCTAGCTGGCCTGACATTATTTTCAGTATAGGTCATTGTGCTCAATTTCAGGTAAATCCAAAGAAGTCCCACTTGACTGTAGTCAAGAGAATATTGAGATACTTGAAAGGCACCACTGACCTTTGCCTTTGGTATCCAAAAGGTAGTAATTTTAACCTAGTGGGATATGTTGACGCTGATTATGTAGGTTTTCTTGTGGATAGGAAGAACACCTCAGGTGTGGGACACTTCCTTGGTTCATGTCTTGTGTCATGGGCTACGCAAAAGTAAAATTCAATGGCCTTATCTACTGTTGAAGCTGAGTATGTTGTTGTTGCTTCATGTTGTGTTCAATTGGTGTGGATCAAACAACCATTATTGAACTTTGGAATTCATGTTGGTTGCATTTCATTTTTTTTGTGATAACACTAGTGCTATTAGTATGATGAAGAACCCGATTCATCATAAGAGAACTAAGCGCATAGATGTTGACACCATTTTTTAGGGACAACTATGGGAAAGGCTTGGCCACTGTTGAATATTTTGCTAACGATAAGCAAATTGCTGACATCTTAACAAAAGCCTTAAGTAGATATCACTTTGAGAGGAAGAGGTTGGAATTAGGAATGATTAAGATCACCTAAAAGGACCAGTTCAAGGTTAAATAGAAAAAAAATGAAAAAAAAAATTGAAAAACAAATTTTGGTTGGAAAGTCAGTAAATTTTATAATTAGATTAAATCTTGATCAGTCTCATAATTTTCATAGTATACTCTTGTGCCATGTGTTAAATGACTCATTAATCACTTATGATATTTTCTCTATTTTGGCAAATTTAGACTCACACAAGAAAATTATCAGTGAAGAACCTAGTTCATCAAGGTAACACGGTATGTTTTCTGCACTCTACATAATTTGAAATAACTATATTTGGATCATGAGAAGAGTCGTACCAAATACCAAACTCCTTTTGGACTTATCCGTTACAAGTGAAACAGTCCCGTTCAAAATAGTCCCAACCGAATGGAAGTACCAAGATTCTAGGGATACATTCCAACATCTCTTCAAAATTGAATTTCAGTTTGATTAAACTTCTAAGAATCTAAAAATCTATACTTACCCCATCAATTATTCCTCTGTATATTAATCAGATTTACTGTATTCCTTACCTCATCTCTCTCAAGCCGTCAAAAACTCTCATTCTTCTTTCATCTTCCAAACACAATTAATTCTCTTCTCTTCCATACCCTACCCTAGATATGTTAAAAACCTCTCAAAATACTTCATCACCACCATAGGAAACCACTTCTACACCTTCTAGAACACCAATATCTAAGAAAAGTAGAGTAAAGATGATGGCTCGTAAGATTGTCGCTGAAGGACAGCAGATCAACAAAATAAACAAGCAATTGAAAGCAGGTAGGGAAGACGAATCCTAGAAATCTGAAAATTCATTTAAGTTTGCTACTAAGGAGGAAGAAAGTAGGTATTCCAAAACTGAACAAGTATCTTCTGATTCTAAAGTTTCTCCTGAGACAATTTCTAAAGTTGCTGCAAATTTGGAGAATAGATTTGTAGGATATATAGCAGGCGTTGAGACTACATAATCTGGAGAAGTTGGTGGTAAAAAAAAAAGGAGAGCAAGGGAGCTAGGAGTACTGTGAGGGGAAAGGGGACAAGAGTGGCTGATTCTTCACCCACTCCTGTTGGTCTAACAAAAGAAACCGGTGAAATGGTTGTTTAGGGAGAGGAATTTAGTGAAATAGAAGAGTGTGAGCAAAATAGGGGGAAGTGGGTTTGGCAAAGCTGCTGAGGGGTTGGTTCAACTTGAAAAAATATAGATGAACCTGTTCCATAAGAACAGGTAACCCTCGCGGACCTACTGATAGGATTATCAATGTCACCAAAACTCATGTCATTCCCTATTGTTTTATTCTCACAAATGTGCTTGAACATTTTAAGGTACCTATAAAGAAGTGGGAGGTTAGTACAAGAAAGGATCATTTTGGGGTTAATACTCTGCTTGCTTGCGATTATGAAGTCAATGTCATTCCTAATGAACTGGTTCATCTAAAAAGACACCTATCAATAGAAAAGCCAGAATCTTGGTACAAGAGAGTGAGGCGAAGGATATTGAGTTAGCAAGGCTAAAGACACAGTTGGTTGAGGTAGAATCTGAGAGAGATGTTCTCAGAACTAAACTTGCAAGGAAAAAGGAGAAGAATGATGGAATTCCTCAAGACATGCTGAAACTTCTCCGAGTAAATAACCCAGCCCCTACCTCTTCCATGCCTTAAATCCTAGCTGAATGCAGATCAACTAGTGACCCAGTTCAGGATGTTTTGTTTCTTTTGCTCATGTTTTCAGTATTTTTGTTTCTTCTTATGCTTTGTGGTAGAATCTTATCAATCATCAATGAAATTCACTGTTTTTTCTCTAGCTGTTTGTTTATATTTCTTTGATGGTTGAAATTCTTAGTTTTATCTATGATGATTAATCTATGTTTGCATTTGAAGTAGCCCCAGTGGCCATGAGTAAGCTTTAAAATCTGGTTATCTCACATTTTTTTATGCAACTTTTCGATGATGCCAAAAGGGGGAAAAAGGTTGTGCTTTAAACAAGTGATGTTTACACTTTGAACAGTGATGTTTATAACCTAATGTACCTGTTCCTTGATGATAAGTGATAAAAAGGAAAAATATTTCTACATTGTGTTGATGTTGAGCTGAGTTGAAACAAGGCCTACGCTTATGAAAAGCACTGAGTTTGTCATCATCCAAAAGGGGAAATTTGTTGGCACAAGTAAAGGTATGTTTTGAAGACTGATAAAGGAACTTAAGATAAACCAGGTCTATCACTCAGGTGCACAGAAACGGGCAGATTCGAGCATATGGGTTGCACGTGAAGGAGATAAGCTTAACTTGGTGTATTTAATATCTCCTAATCGAAAAGGTTTCATAATTGATAAGGAAAAGGAGTCCTTAATCAAAGAGAACACAATTCAAGATAGGGAAGGAGTTAGAAGTTGAAATCAACTAAAACTCTTCCACCAAGGAAGAGTTGCATAAGAACTGTAGTTATTTCTTCATATACTAACTCTATAAATTGTAGGACGTTCTCACATTAAAGTGTTGCAAAAAAATGTAGAAGTTAAACGTTAATTGAGAGCAAAATAGCAAACCTTTTTGCAAGCAGTTTGTGTGTGATTCAAGTGTGCAAACCTGAAGCTATATGAACCATATTGAAGAACGAACTCCAGAAAGAGTTTTATGTATCTTTATTTATTTCTAGTTCAATTGTAGTAGGTGTTTTCATATTGTACCTTTCAGCTTTATCCAGAAGCAATTGTAATAGGTATTTTGAGTATTCAAGTTAGAGTTAACTTGAAGTTGTCGCAATAGTTAGAGGTTGATTGCTACAACGGGATTAGAGGTAATCCTTAGGTTTACAAAGAGCTTTGTAAATGCTATTTTGGCATAGTGATTTAGTGAAGTGTTGAGGAAAAATCCTACTGAGTAGTAGGTCGTAGTTTTTTCACCTTTTGAGACGGGTGTTTCCACGTAAAATCTTTGTGTTGCTTATTTTTTGTATTTATTATTCTGCAACAGTAGTAGTTGGAACACATAGAAGAATCACGTCCTTCCAGAAGTAGTTTAAGCAAAAATTGGGTACCACACAAATCACTCCCCCCCACCCTCTTGTGTGGTATTGACGTTTAGAACATCACATACAAAAGACTAGGTTGAGGACGCTTAAACGGGAGAAAGGAGACAAATAAAAAGGAGCTAATTTGTTACCCGACGTGCCTGCTTTACCAACTTACTTTCCATCATACTTGCTTGAGCTTCTCAACACATGTCTAGACTATTTGATTAGGATGATACAAATGTTTCAAAATGGAAAAAGAACCAACATGAATCACCTACTTGATTATGTTAGTGATAAGTAGGTGCATCACCTGCCTAGAGTTTGTGGACCAAATTAAAAGGGAAAGGAAAAGGATAGAGATGGACTGCCCCACCCATCTGCCCAAGCCCACTAGTGGGACCATATAAACATATGTATTTCTCAATTT
>MU716653.1:231987-263319 GCA_026770625.1 Nicotiana glauca | reverse complement strand
GCAACCACAAAATTTCAAACCCGCCCCGTCCCGCCCCGCTAATGTTTAAACCCGCACCGCCCCATTGCCATCCCTAGTTCCAGAGGTAAGCCAGCCTCAAGTGGTGGTGGTGGAATTGTCAGAGATTCTGAAGAAAGATGTTGGTTGCTTATGCCATTCCCTTTGGAAATAACTACAATAACACATCTGAAGCCCTTGCTCTATAAGCGGGGAAAGAATGTTGCAGCACTAATGGAATTAAAAAAATATTAAAATTGAGAGTGAATATCAATTGTTAATAAACTTGATATGTGACAAAAGCCTCCTCCCTGTTGAGTTGTCCCATATCGGATGGATTTGATGTCCTTGGTCTGCTCATATAGTTTGGGCAATCCTCACCTTATAAGCTAGCTTTTGGGGTTGAGTTAGGCCCAATGTCCATTCTTATCATGGTATTAGAGCTAGGCCCATCCCTATTATTGTTACCGATGTTGGACAATCCTCACCTCACAAGCTAGCTTTTGGGATTGAGTTAGGCCCAATTTCCATTGTTATCACTCCGTGGAACCTCCATGATTATGTGCAACAAAAGAAGAGTATTATGCAATACTTTTGACCATATGCATATACAACATTGCTATAGGGGAGGGAATATGTTGCTGATATACTTACCAACTATGGAGTTAATTGCAATAATCCTGCTTGGTGTACACTCTCGTATCAAATGCCAAAGGATTCTAGGGGAGAATACAACATGGTATGCAAGACTTCAACTCTCCTCTTTTAGAAGGAGGCATATACAAAATGCATTTCAAATGGACAGAAAATTGGATAGGCTCTACCTTTTTGATGTCCCTTGATAAATTCATCCTCATATATAAGGAAGGGATCTTATGTATGTTGCGGAATCCAAATGTATATAGTGTGAATGAGTCACAACTACTATACCAAAATTATAACAGCTGCTAAATAATAAATAAGACAATAAAGCAACAATAAAAGGAACACCAAAATTTACGAGGTTCGGCTAATTTTGCTTACTTCCTCGGACACAACCAATATTTTATTCCACTCCAAAAATATAAGTGAAATAATACTAAAGAGAGAAGATACAAATGCCTTAAGAATATAAGAAGATAAATGAGAGGTGTGTTTAAACCCTAAACACTAGGCCTCCATTTATAGGGAAAAATTCCCAAAATAAAATGTTACCCACCGGTGTGGGACTATGTTTTTGCCAAACTTCAAAAAATCTCCACCTTCGCAAAATTCTACATCTTTAATTTTCTCTCGGTAAAAATTTTTAGTTGTGTCTTCATCTTCAATCTTCAGTATTCAACAATGTTGATCGAATCCAAACAATATTGAAACTTGATCGCAGTTACCACTTTTGTCAGCATATCAGCAGGATTCTCTGTGGTATGAATTTTCTTCACCGTGACTCCACCTTCTTCTATGATTTCTCGAACGAAATGATACCGAACATCAATGTGCTTTGTCCTTGCATGATAAACTTGGTTCTTTGCTAATTGAATAGCACTTTGACTATCACAAAAAATTGTGATACTTTTTTGTTCAACACCAAGCTCTTTTAGCAACCCTTGAAGCCAAATTGCCTACTTCACAACATCTGTAATAGCCATGTACTCTGCCTCTGTTGTAGACAAAAAACCTGTTGACTGCAAATTCGACTTCCAACTAACTGATTGCCTTCCTGCTTAAAAACTAACCCAACATCTATAGTATTATGAATATATCGTAGAATCCACTTCACAGCTTGCCAATACTCCTTTCCTGGATTATGCATATATCTTCTAATAACTCCAATAACTTGTGAAATGTCAGGTCTCGTACAGACCATTGCATACATCAAGCTACCAACAACATTTGTATATGGTACCTTTGACATGTACTCTCGTTCAACTTCATCTTTTAGCGACATAGTAGTACTTAGCTTAAAATGCGGGGCAAGTGAGTACTAACTAGCTTAGTTTTCTTATCTATGCAAAAATGTTGTAGTACTCCTTTCAAATATTCTTTCTGAGATAAACAGAATTTTTTTGAACGTCTATCTCTTATTATCTCCATGCCAAGAATTTTCTTTGCCTCACCCAGATCCTTCATCTCGAACTCCTTCTTCAGTTGAATCTTCAACTTATCAATTTCTTCCGAATTCTTGGAAGCTATCAACATATCATCAACATATAGGAGAAGATATATAAAGGAACCATCTTCAAGCTTGCACAAATACACACAATGATCGTATTTGCTTCTCTTGTACCCTTGCCGCAACATAAACTTGTCAAATTATTTGTACCATTTTCTAGAAGATTGTTTCAATCCGTACAACAATTTTTCAAGTTTGCACACCATATTTTCCTTTTCAATAACTTTGAATCCTTCTGGCTGAGTCGTGTGGATTTTCTCTTCCAAGTTTCCATGTAAAAATACAGTTTTTACATTCATCTGAACTAGTTCCAAATCCAATTGTGCTACCAAAGCCAACATAATTCTAATGGGGGAATGTTTTAAAACTGGAGAAAATACTTCATTTTAATCAATTCCCTCCTTTTGAGCATATCCTTTGGCCACCAATCTTACTTTGTAGCGAACATCTACTTGGTTAGGAAATCCTTCCTTCTTTGCTTAAACGCATTTGCACCCAATTGTTTTTTTGAACTTCGGGAGATTGGACAATCTCCATGTATGATTCTGATGAATGGATTGTATTTGATCATTCATGTCAATCCTCCACTTATCTTCTTCTGAACTTTGGATTGCGTCTTTATAAGTGGTCGAAACATCATCATCTACAATTGAGGCGGGACAAGCCACCGTCTCTATGAGACGAACAAGTTTCGTTATTGTCCTTTTTGGCATGCTGGTTGCTATTGATTCAAGTTGCTGTTGAGGTTACTGAGTTGGAATCTCCTCTACTGGCTCTCCTTCCAGAGGATAATCTTCATTTGTTTCCTCATCTACTTCTTGTGTAGAAAAAATAAATTTTCCCACAAACTCCACCTCCTTAGAAATACTTTCATTTTGTTTGGTATCTTTTGTTACTTTATTTACCATAGCAGATTCGTCAAAGGTAACATCCCTGCTAAATATTACTCTCTTTGTCATAGGACACCATAAGCAATATCCTTTGACTCCAGAAGTAATTCCCATAAAAATAGCCTTCTTTGCCCTTGGATCCAATTTTGACTCTGTTACATGATAATATGTAGTTGAGACAAACACGTGCAAAGAGTCATAATCTACAGCAGGCTTTCCATACCATTTTTCACATAGTGTCTTGCCATCAATAGTAGCAGATGGTAGACGATTAATGAGGTGGCATGCATATGCAATTGTCTCAGCTCAAAATTCTTTGCCCAAGCCAGCATTGGATAACATACATCGTACCTTCTCCAGCAAGGTCCGGTTCATATGTTTTGCCACTTCATTCTGTTGTGGTGTATGTCTAACAGTGAAGTGTTGGACGATATCATCATTTTCACATACCTTATTGAAATGATCATATTTGTATTCACCTCCATTGTTTGTGTGAATACACTTGATCCTTCTGCCTGTTCGATTCTCCACCATCGTCTTCCATTTGAGAAAAATTTCCAACACTTCATCATTGCTCTTCATTGTATACACCCATACTCTTCGGGAAAAATCATCAACAATGGTTATAAAATAGTGCTTCCCACCCAATGAAGGTGTTTTGGAAGGACCCCAAACATCAGAGTGTACATAATCTAAAATGCCTATAGTATTATGGATTGTTGTACCAAATTTAACCCTTTTCTATTTTCCTTTGACACAATGCTCGCAAAACTCCAAGTTGCAAGTCTTTACCCCTTTCAACAATCCTTGATCTGATAGAGTTTTCAAAGATTTTCCTCTAACATGTCCCAAGCGCATGTTCCATCGCCTGGTTGCTTCTGCCTCTTTTTCGTCACTAGATATCACTGTCGTTGTCCCAATAACTGTACTACCGCGATAACGGTACATGTTATTATTTTTTCGATTGGCCTTCATTACCACTAGTGCACCGGAACATACTCTCATCACTCCATTTTCTGTAATGATTTTGAACTCTTTTCATTCTAGGGCTCCCACAGAGATGAGATTCTTCTTCAAATCCGGTACATATCAAACATCTGTTAATGTTCTGATCATTTCATCATGGTTCCTTAATCGTATTGAACCAATGCCATATGAGGTAAGATGACTGTTATCTGCTGTGTGGATGACTCCATATTTCATTCTTGAAATTCCACGAACCAATCCCCGTTGGGACACATATGATAGCTACAAGCCGAGTCCATCAACCATATGTATGATGATGTTGATGGCTCTATTGTAACTAATGAGAAGTCTGAATCATCACAATCAGCTACATTTGAATCCATAATCGCCTTTCCATTATTATGTTGGACTTATTCTAAACTTCGGACAGTCTTTCTTCCAGTGCCCCTTTTCTCGACAAAAGACACATTCATCTTTGCTGGGTTTAGATCTTGACTTAGATCTTCCTTTCTTTGTCCTCGTTTGATTTTGGGGACGGCCCTTCACAAATAGTGCTTCTCCTTCTCCGCCCTTCTGTTTTTCTCGCTTACTTTGTTCATAGCTGTACAAAACCGAACAAACTTCTCTGAGAGAAACTTCGTCATTTCCATGGAGTAAAGTAGTTTCAAGGTGCTCGTACTCATCAGGAAGTGACGCCAACAACATCAAGCCCAAATCACCATCATCATAAGTTGTATCCATATTTTGTAAATCTTTGACCAACTTATTGAAACTGGTGATATGTTCATTCATCGTGGTACCAGGAACATAGGTGAAGTGAAACAGTCTCTTCTTCATGTACAATTTATTTTGATTATTTTTCTTCTAAAATTCATCCTCCAGTGCTTTTCATAATTTATTTGCAGAAGTTTCCTTTGTGTATGGATATTTCTGCTCTCTAGCAAGGTAGGATCGAATGGGCAAGCAACACGGTTAAGAATCTTCCAATCTTCTTCTCCAATAACATCTGGTTTCTTTCCTTCAATGGCCAAATCTAGCCCTTGTTGAAAAAGGACATCTAGAACATCGCCTTGCCACATCCCAAAATGTCCGGACCCGTCAAAAATTTCTACCGCAAATTTCGCATTTGACACAATTCTTGTCATAAGCGAAGATGCTAATGATGACGTATTGCTGACACTTGATGTAGATTCTTCTTGTTTATGTCTCCCATTTTTGACACAAATATTATTTAATATCTGACGACACAAATCAATATTATTTCCTTTTCGGTGTAGAAGATCAGACTAAACTGCAACCACAAAGCATACTCGGACAGAACCTTGACTCAATTACCAAGATAAATCTTTTCTGATGTGGAAGATCAGACTATGCTGCAATCCACAGAGCATACTTAGACAATACTTTGGCTTTGACATCAATTGTTGCGGAAGCCAAATGTATATAGTGTGAATGAATCTCAACTACTATACCAAAATTATGACAGCCACCAAATAATAAATAAAATAATAAAGCAACAATAAAAAGAACACCAGAATTTACGAGGTTTGGCTAATTTTGCCTACTTCCTCGGACACAACCAATATTTTATTCCACTCCAAAAATACAAGTGAAATAATACTAAAGGGAGAAGATAGAAATGCCTTAAGAAGATAAGAAGGCAAATCAGAGGTGTGTTTAAATCTTAAACACTAGGCCTCCTTTTATAGGAAAAAGTTCCCAAAACAAAATGTAACCCACCGGTGTGGAACTAAGTTTTTGCCAAACTTCAACAATGTATAGTCCCCCTTTATATAATTTTTTTGAGAGCTTACTTTGAAATTCTACTTACTTGTTTAGGATGGAGAATGTTGGAGCCCTGCAGGTGAAGAGTTCCAGATGGCCTCTATTTTGTGTATTATGTTCTTTAATCATTAATAAAGTAAATCCTTACATGCCGTATTCCACACATATTTTGCCATTTCTTCTTCATTCCATATTAGGTACTCCGTGATTCTCAGTCCACCTTCCTTTTTAGGGTTACGTAATACATCCCACACTATCAATGGTGTTTTGTAAAGTTTACTTCTGCACACCAAAGGAAATTTCTACAGACAGCTCTAATACTTTTCAGTACCTTCTTAGGCAGTAGAAAAATGGAAGACGAATAAGAGTTTATGTGCATTAGGACTGAGTTTACCAACTGGACTCTTGATTCTCATGTCTTGATCTTGCCTACTAATTTTTCTGTTAGCATTTAATGGTCAACGACTGATATCTTCTTGGAGGAGATATGGACCCCCAAGTATCTAAAAGGTAGTCTTCGTTTAGTGTAACCAGTGATCTCACAAATATCCTCCACAACTTCTGCTCCCGTGTTTGTAGTGAATATTTTAGACTTACTAGCATTTGTTGCAAGTCCTGATGCATTGGAAAAGTTTTTTTAGTCTCTTAAGCATTAGTACCATGATGCAAACTCATTCTTGCAGAATATCAACATGTCATCAGTAAAGTGTAAACGATTCAATCTTATATACTTCTAAATTTGGTATGATATTCAAATCCTTTATGCGAAGATTCCCATTACATGATCCTGGAAAAGTTCATACAAACCACAAATAGCAGAGTGGAGAGAGAGTCCCTTTGTATAAGTCCCTTCTTTCCTGTAACGATGCCATACACTCCACTATTCAGTGCTATTGTACACTATGTTGTAGTAACACATTCCATGATCCATTGTATAAATTTATAGGGGAAGTTCAAGCCATAGATCATCTCCTTTACAAATTCCTATTCAATTGTATCATAAGCATTCCTGAGATCTATCTTAATAATGCAGCTTTTTGTAACATTCTTCATGTTGTAAAATTTCACCAATATCTTGGAATATCAAATGTTTGGACTACGGTTCCCTCTTTACAAACGCACTCTGATTGCTAGATATAACCTCTGGAAGTATCTCCTTCATTTAGCATACAACATGTTTGATATCACTTTGTGAACTTCCACTTACTTATCCATTTTAATTCTTAAAATCAGGAATTTCATTAAATAATAGAATTAACCTTAGCCCTCCTAGAAACATGTGCTTTTATTTACCAAATTTTCAAGTATAAATAAATCATAAAGTGAAATGATGATAATAATATTAAATACAACTATAAAGATCCACTAGAAATCCCCAAAATTCAGTATCACAAGTGTATGGGAATCTGTTATAACAATGCACTACTACAACATATATTTGGAATATAAAATAGACATGATAAAATAAAAGAGTATAATGGTGACTCAGTATGCTGTTGATTGTAATAAGGAGTGCAGTTCACTATAAAGTCCCCTCAATCAGTTGCACCTACGTACCAAGATGACTACCAAATGTAAATGTCTCAGTACCTGCACAGCCAGTGCACAAGTATAGCATGAGTATGTAAATCAATGCGTATCCGGTAAGTATCTAGCCTAACCTCGAAGAAGTAGTGACGAGTGGTCGATATTGACACTTACTAATGGTCCAATAAAGCAAGTATAATAAAAGTAAACAGGTATGAGGCATGACAGGTAAAATAGTGGGAAAAGATATAAGTACATAATGCAATCCTCAATTGAAGAGTAAACGCAACGTCCTCAAATACCGGGTACTTATCAAATGGAATGTAAAATTGTCAACACCAAATAAACGATCACATCTCAAGTCAGAAGACTCACGGGCACACTGGCTTCTTATCAAGTATTACGCACGATTATGCAGAGGCGAGCTGCCCGATCCCATAAGAGTGTTTCATAAAACTGTCGAGGTCAACGACTTGATCCTATGAGAGTGATACAAGATCCTTCCACGGAGAATGACCCCATCTTATGAGATTGTGATAGATAATCCCGTCGAGGCGAACCGTACGATCCCATAAGAGTGTGGTACATAATCCTCCTTAGGCGAGCTACCTGATGCCACAAGAATATGAAATATTAACGGGTTATTGACCCCACTCAGGTATATACGTGTGAGTTATAGAATCTAAAAAAATCCTTTGGACGAATATTCACAATGCGAAAAAAATCCGTAATGGGAAGTACAATTTTCACAGCTAACTAATTAGCTCATCAAGTATCTAATATAGCAAGTCTAATATTCTACGTAAGTCTAGTATCGGGCTAAATATAAACTAAAGAAGTTAAACATGCAAGAATAACTCAAATAGTACAACTAAATCGTGGTGTGAGTTTAAATTTACCTTGACATAATTAGGAATTCTAGCATACGCGAGGACACTCGTCTCGTCATACGTGCATAGCTCTTACAATATGTAGCACATAACAAATATAACACCAATGGGGCAAATTCCCCTCGCAAGGTTAGATAGGAGATTTACCTCACTCCGAATTCTGATAATCGACTACAGTGCCTCTCTAACTTCTCAACCCAATGCCAAACAATTTGAAACTAGTTAAACAACGTGCAAACCAATCAAAATATACTCAAAGACTCGTAATTTAATAATTTACAACAATTCCCATCTCTGCTAGAAAAGTCAACCCCCATGCCCATGCACCCGAATTCCATAAATTCTCAAAGATAATTACAACTCATAATATCACGAACTCAAATATATAATTTATTCCTAATTCGCAGTCCAATTTTGTGCTAAAAATTCAAAAATATAATTTATACATTTTCTTCAAAAAGCTCACAACATCTACCAATTTTCATGTGCAAATCCATATAGAATTCATGTATATAGCTCACATTGTGTGGATTCTTGCAATAGATGATGAAATCTCTCCTTAAAGAGCTCCAAATATCTCCCAACCAAGTGAAATGTGAGAGCAATGGGCTAAGTCCCAAAATAAATTGAAGTCTGCTCAGCTCCTTCTACGCGTTTCGCGAGAATAGCCTCACATTCACGAAGGTCTTCCTAAAAAATTCTTCACGTTTGCAATACAAACATCGCATCTACGATTACAAAATTTACCCCAACCAAGAACTCATCCTGCGCGTTCGCGGTTGCCATTCCCTATTCGCGAAGGGCAAACCTGCCAGCCTCGCATATCTTCCCATTTGCGATTCCCTGTCGCGTTCGTTTGGGGTATACTAGACCTTTCTCTATATTCATGACTCCTCTGTCACGTTTGTGAAGAACAATTTCCCGGCAGCCCAAAATCCTTCTTCGCGAATGTGTGCATCCTTTGCGTTAGCGAAGAACAACACCAGACA
The DNA here is from genome assembly GCA_026770625.1 of Nicotiana glauca. Classification (NCBI taxonomy): domain Eukaryota; kingdom Viridiplantae; phylum Streptophyta; class Magnoliopsida; order Solanales; family Solanaceae; genus Nicotiana; species Nicotiana glauca. The sequence continues at coordinate 254,126 of MU716653.1, read as the reverse complement.
CCACCACAAGAAGCAGCAGCAAATCACCCAAACTTGACTCGAAACCATCCCGAACACATTCCAGACTTATCCAAAGGCTCGAAATGCCACGAATAACATGAAAACCACAAATCGACAATCAAAATTCTTCTTTTAACATTAAAATCTTCATACTTCGACAAACACATACAAATTACACTTAAAGATTTCAGAATGATGTCAAATTTTACATACAAGTCACAAATAAGAATGCGAACCGATTGCAAGGCTCGGGATCCCAAACGAACATCGATAACACCAAAGTCCATTTCAAATCAAACTTAGAAAACTCTAAAACTTTCAAAATGCCAACTTTTCACAATAAGCGCCGAAATACTCTTGGTCTACCCGAAACAAGATCCAAAAATACATCCAACTCCAAATCATCATACCAACCTATTAGAACCTTCTAATCCCGGCTCCGAGGTCGTTTTCTCAAAGGGTAAAACTTGGTCAATTCTTTCTACTTAAAGCTTCTGAATTAAGGATTAATCTTCCAAATCAACTCCGAACTTCTTGAACATCAAAACCAACTACATGTGAAATTTGTAATACATAAAGTTAAACTACTCAAGGTCTCAAACTGATGAACAACACGCTAGAACTCAAAATAATCGGTCGAATTGTTACAACTCCTCTTAGCATCTTCCCAGTGTATAAGAACTCTAGAATGCCCGCTACTAGGTCTTCCCCAACAATCTCCCATTGTCTTTAAAGAACTTGCACCCATAACCATCATACCCATGTGACTTATCATTTCCTATGCCCTACAAAGCTTGTTTGACCTTTGTTACAGTAAATTCTCTTTCTAGTTTTCTCTCTGTGTATCTAATATTAAGGGCCCACTTATTATTGTCACTATTTGCATATGTCTTTATCGTTAGTACCAAATAATTCTGTGTAATAGTCAATAAAAGCCTTGCTAATTCCCTGCATTTCTGTTTCCTGTGTCCTATTAGCATCTTTGACTGAGAAGATTCTATTGTTACTTCTCCCTACCTTAAGGAAGCTATGATAAAATTGAGTTCTGATCCCCGTCTTGCTAATTCCCTGCATCTGTTTTCTGTTGTTGGTTCCTGCATTCTTCTACCAGTTTGAGATCTTCTTCATACAGTTCCATGTTCCTTGGTGTTTGCTGAATTTTGGTATGCATGGTTATAATTTCTCTAATGATTGATTAGCTTTAGATTTAATATCACTGAATCTATCTCTATTGATCTTCATGAAGATCTTCTTGAGTCTGTTGAGTTTACCTAGTAGTTGAAACATTTTCCTTCCATGATCTTTGATTTTCTTACTCATTCTGACTTTCCGTTAAAATTAGGTGCAAGGCTCCACATATTAAAATATTTGAATCTTTTTGTACCCTTTATACTCGTATCCTCCCAATGAATAACTATTGGGTAAAGGTCATATAATCTATCAGGAAAAAAGTGAACTTTAGAGAATGGCAATTGAGTTAGCCAGTCACAGTGCACCTGCACTCTGTCTATTTTGTCAAGTACCCCTTCCCCCTAATGTTTATTGCTTTATGTAAGCACATACCCCAACACACTATCTAAACTCCCTTACTTCTGCCATTGTTATTGGCATGACTATCCTTTCTTCCATATTGATGACACAGTTAAAATCCCCCATAACTATCCATGCCACATGTATTTGTCCATTCAAGTTGTTAAGCTTCCCCCATAGTGATCTACTTCCCAGAGCCCCTATGTTTAAAACCATACACTAAAGCAATATTGAACTACTTCCCAGAGCCCCTATGTTTAACCATACTATGCATTAATTGAGTAGTAACCAAACTATATTGATTGTTGAAAACACAAGTTTCCATGCCATCCATATCCTACCCCTTGAGTGAACTGTTAAGTTGGTTGTGAAAGACCAACAATAACAAAGAGTAAGAGCAACCCTTTGAGCTTTGGACCTCTTAATCCTTGTTTCGAGCAAACCAAACAGACCTACTTTAGAGTTATGCATGAACACTGACATTTGTCTTTGTTTGTCAGCTCTGTTTAGTCCCCAGGTGTTCCAAATATCTATCATTTCCATTGGGTAGGGGTTGTCTCCTACTCCTATCATTCTCTTGGTCTGTACTTTACCTTCCTCCAATAGTATAATTTCACAACCCAAATACCATAATAGATTGTGATGTCACCCGACAATGGTGTTAGGCAAGCAACAACATGAACGTCCAACTTGATTATCCTTTTTAACTTTGGAAATGAGGAATTTCATTAAATTAATATGTTACACACCGTACTTATGTGATGTCGTATATTGTGTAAAAGACATGATAAGCTTTCTTTAAATGAGCTTAAAGTCATAATATGACTATATATGATGTTTGGACATAGTATATTAATTTTGCAAATTTAAGTTGCGGAAAACCGGCTAAGAATTTACCTTGTAATTAAGCTTTCTGAGCTATTAATTTCGTATTTTACAATAGGTATTTTGGGGACATACTATATACAAAATTGAAGATCTTGGAATTTAGTTTCCAACTCTCTTAAGCATTTTTTTCATACAACGTCCGAATTAAGAGACATGAGTATCAGAAGAAGGGCTAGTGAAACACACATGGGGTTGATTTTTCAACCTTACTATAAATAGAAGACTTAGTCTTCTTTTTCCTAGTTTTCCAGTAAATTCATGCACAAGTAGAGCTTCCATAGCTCTCCAAGAAGTTTCTTAGGGTTTTGAAGCAAGTCCATCATCCTCCACTCAAAATCAAGAAGCGAGTACATCAACGCGATCCTTATGACATAGGTAAGACTTTGTCATCATCCTTAACTTTGTGGATAAGAAAGCTTGTCACCCATGTATTTTATCTATACAAGCATAACGGTAGGTGTGGATCAAAGGGAAATCTTTTTGGAAGCAATAACACAAGAGGTATGTAGGGTTTTTGTTTTGTTTTCGGCATAATTTAGTTTAGCTACATTCTATCCTTTCTTCTCGATCTTTTAAGAGTTGTTTAAATAAACATGACATGCTTCTTGGACTGGACAACCAAACCACATAGACCTTCCAACTTCTTGTGAACCCATTGATCCGCATTTAAAAACCAGAAAATCTTGCCAGGAATCTTTTAGTGGTGAGATGTCTTCTTTTCGGCCGACAACGCCCTTTGCGGGTTTTCGCTCATCGACCTCTCTCATTTCTCTTCTCAACGTCACCTGATAATTCTCTTTACGAGTTTTCACTAAACGGACTCTTTCATTTTCAATTTCTCTACTCACCGTCACCTTATGGTGCCCAAAGGTTTTCATCGATAAGACTCTCTCATTTTATTTCTCTCAATTTGAATTGCATCAGAATCCGACAATAATATTTTTCACTTCCCCGCCTTTTCCAATTGATCGGAAGGACTTGAACAAGGTTTTTGGGTAAAAAGGATTTTGGGCAGAACTACAACTTTGGAACCATTTTGGTGGGCTCATGGCCAAACCAATGTATCATCTGCCCCAGTTTCAACTTTTGGGGAAGTTGGGATTTTTGTTTCGGTGTGACTGAACCTCAGCGAGAGGCTGCCTGCGTATCCTTTCAGAATCAAGTGAAACGTAGTTTAGGAAAATAATTTTTGTTTTTGTTTTGGTTTTCTTTTTTTTTTCAATAGTACTTCCGGGTTCCAAAGAGGGTGATCAAAGAAGCGTAATCGGCTCAAAGGGTTTACGAAGGATTGATAGTGTTTGGGGTAGCGGGAAGGAAAGCCTTCGTCATCTCAATTACACAAAAGTCATCGCCGCAGGAGGCCTACACATAGTACCTTTTTACTACATCTACATTGATTGTGATCATTTCCTTCGATGTCTCACAGATACAGTGCCCCCCTTGGAAATATCTTTCAGGTTATGTGTAGACCTTTCCAATTAGGAGCAAATTTTCCTTTTGCTTCTTGATGACGAGGGAGAATGCATCTCAGCACGAGTTGTCCCACTTCGAAATTCCTGGGACGTACTTTCTTGTTATAAGTGCGCGCCATTATTTTTTAGTACAACTGCCGTGACAAACCGCGGCCATTCGGTTTTCATCAATTAATGGCAATTGCTATAGCCGGGTCTTGACCCATTCACTATCCTCAATTTCTGCTTCGACAATTATCAGGAGCAAAGGGATTTCTACCTCTGCAGGTATGACTGCCTCAGTTCTGTAGACCAACAAGTACGGGGTTGCTCCAATTGATTTACGCACTGTGGTGCGATATCCAAGTAATGCAAAAGGTAGATTTTCATGCCATTGCCTGTAGCTTTGAATCATCTTTCTCAAAATCTTCTTGATGTTCTTATTTGCTGCTTCAACGGCACCATTGGCTTTTGGGCGATAAGGAGTAGAGTTTCTATGTGTTATCTTGAATTGTTTGCATACCTCTCCCATCAGATGACTGTTCGAATTCACAACATTATCGGTAATGATAGTTGCAAGAATGCCAAAGCGGCAAATGAGATTGGAGTGCATGAAGTCTACCACATATTTCTTGGTAACTAACTTGAGTGTGATGGCCTCAACCCATTTCGTGAAGTAATCAATTGCAACCAATATGAATCTATGTCCGTTCGATGCTTTCGGCTCGATTGGACCAATGACATCCATACCCCAGGCAACGAATGGCCAAGGTGCTGACATCGGATGAAGCTCTGTTGGAGGTGCATGAATCAAATCACCTTGCACCTGGCATTGATGGCATTTTTGAACGAAGCTGAAGTAGTCTTTCTCCATGGTTATCCAGTAATAACCCGCTCGCAGGATTTTCTTTGCCAACACATAACCATTCATATGAGGTCCGCACACCCCTGCGTGTACTTTATGCATAGTTCTTCCGGCCTCCTCGGCATCAACACATCTTAGCAAACTATGGTCCGGTGTCCTTTTGTGCAAGACATCACCGCTTAGGAAGAAACCACTCGTATGTCATCTAATGGTTCTCTTTTGATATCCACTGGCTTGCTCAGGGTATTCTTGTATTTTCAGAAATATCTTGATATTATGATACCATTTATGGGTGTTGGATTCCGTTTAACCGCATTACAATAACCATGCCTTTCTTTGATTTGAATTTCCAGAGGATCAATATGGGTATTGCCTGGGTAAGGCAGCATCAAAGCCAGAGTGGCGAGTGCATCGGCCAGTTCATTGTGATATCGAGGAATGTACCTGAATTTTATTGACTTGAACCGCTTGTTGAGATCTTCCACATGTCGCCGATAGGGAATAAGCTTAACATCTCAGGTCTCCCACTCTCCCCGGGCTTGCCGGATAATCCGATTAGAATCCCCCATGATCAATAGATCCTCAACATCTTGGTCGATTGCCATATTCATGCCCATGGTGCAGGCTTCATACTCAGCAGTATTGTTTAAGCAGAAGAATCAGAGCCTGGTTGTAGCTGGGTAGTGCTGACCAGTGGGTGAAATCAAGATTGCCCCAATTCCTACGCCTCTAGCATTTACTGGTCCGTCAAAGAAAATTTTGCAAGCACGAGTGTCCTCAGAGATTGCTTCTATTGAATTTACCTCCTCACCTGGGAAGTATGTGTTCAACGTTGGTATTCCTCGTCAACCGGGTTTTCAGCCAAATGATCTGCTAATGCCTGGGCTTTCATTGCCGTGCAAGTGACATAGACTATGTCAAATTCATTGAGCAAGATTTTCCATTTTGCCAGTCTCCCAGTGGGCATCGGTTTCTGGAATATGTACTTCAAAGGATCCAACCTGGTTTTGAGGTAGGTAGTGTGGGCTTGAAGATAATGTCTCAACTTTTGAGCGACCCATGTCAAAGCACAACACGTTCTCTCTAACAAAGTGTATTTAGCTTCATAATTAGTGAACTTCTTGCTCAGATAGTAAATTGCCTGCTCTTTCTTTCCAGTTATATCAAGTTGCCCGAGGACAAAGCCAAAAAAAATTTCTAATACCGTCAGATATAAGTAGAGAGGTTTCCCTGGCTCCGGTGGGACCAAGACCGTTGTCGAAGGCCTCTTGACATTCAGGTCTTCATTTGATTACTGCATCTTTCTTCAACAGTTTGAATATGGCTCACATGTGGTAGTCAGTTGAGCAATGAACCGACTGATATAATTTAACCTATGTAATAAGCTCATCATGTCTTTCTTAGTTCTCAGAAGAGGTAGATCTCGAATAGCCTTTATCTTTGTTTGATCCAACTCGATACCTCTCCTGCTGACTATGAAACCCAGGAGTTTGCCTAATGGGACTCCGAAAGTGCATTTAGCCGGATTCAGCTTCAAATCATATTTGCGCAATCGTTCAAAGAACTTTCTCAAATCTCGAATGTGATCACTCTAAGTTCGGGGCTTGATATATACGTCGTCCACATACACCTCTATCTCCTGATGCATCATATCATGGAAGATGGCAGTCATGCCTCTCATATAGGTTGCTTCGACATTCTTCAGCCTTAATGGCATAACTCGATAACAGTATGTACCCCAGGGTGTAGTGAAGGCTATCTTCTCGGTGTCTTCTACATCCATCAACACCTGGTGATATCCTGCATAACAATCCACGAAGGACTATATCTCATGTGTTGGCGCAATTATCAACAAGTATGTGGATGTTGGGCAAAGGGAAATTATCCTTGGGACTTGCCCTATTCAAATCTCGGTAGTCCACACACACCCGGGTTTTTCCATCCTTCTTTGGCACTAGCACTACGTTGGCCAGCCATGTGGTATATTAGACCACTCGGATTACCCCCGCTTTCAGCTATTTTGTGATTTTTTCTTTGATCTTATCACTGATATCAGTCTTAAACTTTCTCTGCTTTTGCTGAACTAGGACAATCGGCGTAAATTGGCAATTTATGCACCACTAGATCGACGCTCAGTCCTGGCATGTCATCATATGACCGAGCAAACACATCTTTAAACTCAAACAGGAGTTGGATTATTACATCTCGAGTTTTCTCATCTGTGTGAATGCTTATTTTGGTTTCCTTGATTTCTTCTGTTGTTCCCAAGTTAACCGGTTCAATGTCATTCAAAATTGTCTTAGGTTTGTGATCAAATTGTTCCAGTTCTCGATTTATTTCCCTAAAAGCCTCTTCTTTATCATATTCTGATTCTTGATTCATTATTTCATAGTTAGACAACGTGTTTGAATCCGGGCATGAAGTCCGCAAGCATGTCATATTATTTAAAGTCACATTATTAGAACTGAAAAGAAAGATGAAAAAGGAAAATAACAAAAATCAGAAAGAATAAAGAGAAAATAGACGATGAAATATTAATTTCATTCTTGGAATTTGGAAAGATAACAGGGTTTACGTTCAGGAATTTAAAGACACAAACTAAAAAAAACATCCGAGTTACTCCCTGAAATAACTTGGGATGCAGAAAAAGTGGCAGGGCTAGTCTACTGGAACTCCCGCCTGATCGGGAATGGCGCAGCCTTCCAGTTTTGGAGTTTAGCATCTGGTCCCATGTATAGAAGCTCAGCGGTGCTAGTGCCCTCCCCTAGCTGAACCATGTGGGTCTCATATAGCATTTGTCTCATAGCTCCACATATATCTTCGATTTCATCAGTCGTGAACACCTCATCGTCTTCTTCTTCGCCATACTTAGACTTGACAAAAGTGTCATAGAGATGTGGCAATGGTTGTGGCAGGACCCATCCTTCTTTCTTTCTTTCATCTGCCCATTTTTCATCATATGGGGTAGGGTGGAAGCCTATCCCGAAGAACTTTTCTGCTGTGGGTAGGGTTACTGGCTCCGATATTCCTTGTAGAGCTTTTCCTAATCCTTTTCCTGGTTTGAAACTGTTTCTAATCATCTCTTTAGCCACCATAATTAAAGCATTAGATAGGAAAAGTTGGGGGCACAAACTTCCCTCCTTGTACTGATCCGCTACTACAATTTCAAAGGCCTGGTAAACAATATGCTCACTTCCTTCCCTCGCCACAAAACATGGAATAGATGGGTCCCGATAAATGAACTTCTCGTCTTCTCCGTGGACCATGATTTCCTGATCTTCATACTCGAATTTCACCATTTGGTGGAGGGTGGAGAGTACAACTCCCGCAGCATAGATCCAGGGCCTTCCCAGAAGAAATTGTAAGATGTATCCATGTCCAACACCTGGAAAGTTACCTCGAAATCCACTGGGACTATAGGTAATATCAGATCAATTTCACTGATGGTATCCCTCTTAAGGCCATCAAAAGCTCTCACACAGACATTATTGGGATAGATCCTTCCAGTCCTAATTTCCATTCTTTGCAGTTTGGAGAGTGGGCAGATGTCAATGCCCGAGCCTCCATCCACCATGACTCGCTTGACATAGTAACCTTCACACTTGACAGTCAGATGTAAGGCTTTGTTGTGGGCTGCTTCTTCTGGAGGCAAGTCATTTTTACTAAAGGAGATTTGATTGACGGCGAAGAATCTTTCTTCCATTCTTTCAAGTTGTTCGACTGAAGTTTCAACTGGCACATGCACCTCATTCAAAGTTTTCATTAATATCTTCTGATGTTCGGAGGATTTTTTCACCAATGATAGCAACGACACCTGTTCAGGATCTTTTCTCAATTGATCCACTATCTTATAATAAGGCATCTTCATCTTCTGGAAGAAAGCTTCTACTTCCTCCGTGCCCATGGACTTCTTGGATGGAAAGCGCTTTCTTGTGGGATTGTTTACCTCATATAAATTTGAATATTTCTCCACAGAGGTCTTTCCTGGAAGTTCCCCCGAGATTTCTTTACCTTTGTATGTAACCACTGTCTGCTGATCGTTCCATGGCACCGCAGAAGGGTCTGCCATTGGCTTCTGTGGTATGCGTCCAATAACCACTGGCTCATTCAGCTGAGGTGGTTTAATTGTCCCCCGTACCACATAAGCTCCTTTTGACACATATATTTATGTTCCTTTTTTCACTTCAAACTTCTTCGAAGCGCTCAAAACTAGTGGTTTTTCTTGACGACCTCGCGGAACATAGAGAATTCCATTTTTAGGAGGCATCGTCTCTGCTTTTGTTTCAACCTTCTTCTCAGATTCAGTCTTGATGATTTTATTCTTCTTTTCCCTCTTTCTTGCTTCGGGCCTGCCTTGGGCATCCTTTCCGTATCGGCAATGGCAATTATAGCTTTCAAGGCTGGATCAAACTCCCTATCCTCACAAATTATCCTAATTATCGGCCCGTTGTTATGAGCGGGCAATGGATTGTTGGTCAAATTTGGGACTTCCTTATCCCTCAACACTATCTTCCCCTGTTCTATCAAATCTTCCATGGCTTTCTTCAACATCCAACAGTTGTCTATAATATGCCCCTCAGCTCATGAGTGATAAGCACATCGGACGCCCCACTGATAAGATGGTGATTCTGAGTTTTGCCTGTTCTGGGGTATGGGTTGTAGAAAATTCATTGGAACCAGCTTCGAGAATAGACTGGAGTAGGGTTCACCAATTGGTGTAAAGTTTGGTCTTCTAGGTGGTTCCCGAGGACGAAAGTTATTTTGCAGGGGTTGGAGATTATAGTGGTTCTGGTGAGGAGGATGGTTTCTTTGGAATGGAAGTTTATTTCTGTTGGCCTGTGGATGCAGTATGGAAAAGGGTTGAGCATTCATAACCGCATAAGGTTGGGGAGCATAAGCCATATCAGGATGAGGATAGTAGTGTTGAGGGGTTCTTTCATAGGACACAGGTGTAGGAGCCCGGTATCTTCTTCCCCCTGATGCTGCCATAACTGCTTCCTCTTTCTTTTTACCTTTGGCCATTCCTCCAGACCCGCTTGGATGGCTTGGGAGGTTGCTCTGATGGCTGACTGTCTCAAAATCCTGCCCGTTTTCAAACCGTTCTCTACCATTTCACCAATCTTGATTGCCTCTGAAAAGGCTTGCCCATGGCCGACGTCATGTTTTGGAAGTAATCTGCTTCCTGGGCCTAGAGAAAGATAGTGAGCATTTCTACTTCGTCCATGGGAGGTTACTCCCTCGATGCTTTTCTGCCCCATTTAATAGCATATTCTCTGAAGCTTTTTGAGGGTTTCTTCTTAAAATTTTCCAACGAGTTCCGATCTGGTGCGATGTCAATGTTATATTGAAACTGCCTTACAAAATCTCTGGCAAGATCATCCCAAATATGCCATCGTGAGACGTCTTGGTCCATGTACCATTCTGAGGCAATGTCTACTAAGCTCTCTCCGAAGTAAGCTATCAACAACTCTTCTTTTCTGCGGGCCCCACGGAGCTGATTACAATACTTTTTCAAGTGAGCGATAGGATCACCGTGCCCATCATACTTTTCAAACTTTGGCGTTTTAAAACCTGAGAGCAAGTGCACGTGAGGGAACATGCACAGATCTGTATAAGAAACACTTTTTTGCCCTCTCAAGCCTTGCATATTCTTTAAACTCTACTCAAGGCTTCTCATTGTTTTCACCATCTCATCATGTTTAGGAGCCTTGGGAGTTTTATCTTGCCCTGGCGTAAGCTCATATGGTGGTGGCTGAGAGTAAGTGTATGCGGGATATTAAGGAGGATCCGCCTGAATGACAGGGTTTTGGAAGGTGACAATCGAAGGGTCGAAATCATGCTTTGGTAGTGATGGTTGTGTCATAGCAGAGCATGGTGGAGCAATGAAAATGTTAGGATCTGCTCCTGATGGGAAAACCTGGGGGCGGATCTCAGAAAGTTTTCCTATGAAATGAGCGGTCATAGTAGGTTGTCCCAACAGAGTGTTTGGGTGGCTAATGGGGACGTTGGAAACACCCCCGGATCTAGGAAATAGTTTAGGAAATCCAGGGATGGTTCTTGGAGGTTCTTTTCCATTGGTCCAGGCATCCCACATCTCCATGAGTCAGAGACGTAGTATCCGATTCTCTTCGGCGGTGATGGACTCAGATGCTGGGGCCCCCCGAGATGCGGCTATCTTCAGATATAGGAATTGCGGGCAAAGTCATTTCTGTAGACATTTCCACACTGCCTCTCGATCTGGTAAAGTATTGATGCGGTGCCAGCGTACCACAACCAACCACCGTTTCTAAAAGCTAAGCTGGAATCACAGCAACAACGATTAGTTTGAAACAAATAACAGATAGGGAACCGCACATTGGGGTATGACGCACCTATACAGTTAAATGAGTATCTACACGTTTGCTACGGTTTCATGCGTCATCGCGGCTTTTCCTTTTGTTTTCCTTGCTTTTCTTTCTCTTTTGTTTTTTCCTCATTTTGTTTTTCCCTCTATTTTTCTCATTTTTCTGCTTTTTCCTTTTCTTTTGCCCTAGTTTTTTCTCTCTCGATTCCTTATCTTCTTCTTTTGTGTTTATTTTCCTCTCTTGTTTTCCTTTTATTTGCTTCCCTCATATTTCTTTTTCTTTTTTCTTTTCTTAGGGTTACGGTCAAATCTTATAGAGATTGCTATCATGACCCCGCATGAATCAGACCATGCGTAGTTCTTGCAAATTAATGAAAAAATAAGGAAACAATTTTTTGGCATTTTTCAATTTTTCATTAATAAAAACTCTGATTACAAAAGATGCTAAACTAATTGTTTTTTTTCTTAAAAAGGAAAATTATAAAACAGACACAAAAGCAAAATACAGACTCGATAACTAGGAATACATCAAAGCTTCAAATCCTAGGGCCCGACGGGCATCATTTTGCACGGGCCTGCGTGCAAGACTCCTTTTACAACTGCTCCAAATCATTCATAACCTGACGTACAAATATCATCGTTGAATCAAAGAAAGTGGTACGGCCCATTCGTTCACAGGCTTGACATTTCATAACAGTATAATTTGCAATGCCTCTGATTCTTACCCTAATTCGGCCCTTTTCTTGGAGGAGTCGGCTTATCTGTTGGTTACGAGCCTCTAACACCTGGGAGTCCTGGAATTGATGGTCTTGCAACAGTTTTATTTTCTTCTCCATCTTGGCGATTAATCCATAGCATTGTTCTCTCTCAGCCTGAAATTCTTTGTCATGCCGGGCTGCCTTATCTTCGAGGGTGTTCATTTTTCTCTTGATGTTAGCAATGGTTCCCCTCATAGTTCCTTTTCATTTGTTGTACAAACTGGGCTCTTTCCTCCATTTTCCTTGCCCACTGTGCCCGGAGTTTTGCCATGTTCCTTTTAGATTTCTCCAATTCTTCCTGGCAATCCGAGACTTGCTTCTTCAGCCCTTTTATCAACCTCTCATCAGACCGACTTCTTTCTTGATTTTTGGTATCTATTTTCATTTGTTGAATTTGAGCTTTGAGAGCTTCATTCTCCTAGGCCAGTTTCATTTTGTCACCTTCGTCAGCTGTGGCTTGTACACTCTTTTCAAATTGAAGATCTCTTACTTGTTGATCCAACTTCCCTATTCTTGCTCGGTATTCCCTTTCCTTGGCTAGCAAATCACACTTCACCTGAGCTCCGTCGGTGAATTGTTGTACATGTGGCCTTTTGGCGGGTCTCTCAGGGATCTGAAACCTTTTGCCAAACCAAGTCAAGTATCTGGGATCCACCTCGCCTCTAGCTCGGTCCTGTACTATAGTCTTAGGCTCAAGGTACCTGCATTCATTCCACATTTGTCGGATTTTCCCTTCCGGGAATGCGGCTTTTGGGCCTAACTCAATGATTTGTCCGCTCAGGTCTTCATCATTGTGAACAGTTTGGAATCTTCCTAGTTGCGTCAGGACTCGGTAGGGAGCGTAAGGTTGGATGCTTCGGATGCCCATCAAAAGATTATAATGTACTTCCGCCGATGTGTACACAACCTCAGTAGTAGGAAACCATCATAAAGCCCATTCAACTTTATCAGCAGTCAAAGATCTCAAGCATGACAACCGAGCCTCAGTGCCCTCGGGGAACTCAATGCCTGTTACCCTGGTTCCGAACTCCGCAATACAACTCAGCCCAGTTAAACCATAGTTCATATAACCCATGCGATGACAAAGGTGCTCCAGTATCCATAGTTGTAGTAGAAGATTGCAACCGTAAAATAATTTTACACCCTCTTGGCACATGGTTAAAGCTCGGTACATTTCCGCCACAATCAAGGGAACCACTGTGCTAGTAGGCTTCTTTATGGCAACATCCAACATTCCTACAAGGCCGATGTCTATGTGACCGTCTTTTCTTGGACATATCACAAGCCCCAGAAAAGCTACCATGAATGCCAATCCCCGCCGGGCCTCCCATTTATCTTTGTTCCCGGCATGTCTCAAACCGGTGTTGGGTTCTTCGAAACCTTTAGGGTTGCCATATCGGTAATATAAGAAATACAGTGTGCAACACCCTTCTTCTAGATGCGGATCTTCAATGTCCCGACTGATGCTCAACATGTCCAAGAATCTGTGAAGGGTTACTGGTCTCGGGGCCAATGGGTATCTACTCCTGAGGTTCCCGTTGAGACCCGTATATCCTGCAATCTCCTCTAGTGTGGGTGTAAGCTCAAAGTCTGAGAACCGGAATACATTGCGACTTGGGTCCCTGAATGGTATCAGTGTCTCAATAATATCTATTCTTGGTTCGATGTTCAACAAATCAACGAGACCACCCAAAACCTTGACCATGGTTTCCCTGCTACCTTTTCCCAAATCATTCCACCACAGGTGGAGTTTTAAAAGGAATCTCACTCAGGACTGAGAAGGCTTCAATGTTAGTGATATTCATCCTGCACATTTATTCAAAGGGGGTTTAATGACATATTTTGACCTAATAGAGAAAAATGGCTATTATTGCAAAAAATTCTTTGTTGAGAAAACAAGGACTTGGTTTTGCAAACACGATCTTTCAGCACTTCTGGGAGGAAGATTTTAAGGTTGTACCTGCAAACCATTTAAAAATGACTCAGGGCAGCTGTTCTTGAAAAAACAGCCTTCCAGCGCCCCTTTTGGGGATATTCGGTTTATTTTAGACAAGAATGGCATCACCCGATTTATTTATGACAAAAACTAAAATTTTGACATTTTTTTGGCTATTTTTGAAAAAGGGAGGTTGGACCCGATGAGGGTTGCCTACGTATCTCACATTCGGTGAGAATCAAACCAGCGTAGTTCGGGAAGATCAAAGGTATATTTTTGAATAACAATCTTTTCATTTTTTCAAATATTTTCTTTCCATTTTTTTCAAAAATTCGGCAGCATTTCGGTACTATTTGGGCAAGTGTCTTCAAAATAGATGGTTACCCTCATTTATTCCTAACACTGCTGTTTTCTCAATTTTCACCCATTATATACAAGCCGGTTAATATGCAAAGCTGAGCGAATAAATGCGCAAGTAGCACGTAAGATGCATCAAGATGGTCTTTCATTTCAGGTCACCTGTCCTAGACGGACCCAACCCCTGTGTTGAGTCCCCTAAGTCAAATTCACATGATGCAAACAAACGTCCTACTAGGGATCCGGCATGAGGTTTTGTTATTCTAGGTTTAAACCCTATGTTTATTGGTCTAAACCTGGCTTACCCAAGCGGACAACTCGAGCCTAGGGAAAGGCAACGTATCGGGGATACAGAAGCTCCGCCGGCTTAGCAACTTATCCAAACCTCATTCTAAATTGGAAAAGACTCTAAACAGAAGAGAAGCTACACGAAGTGCACCCTTCTTCATGATGTAGAAGACTCAAAAAGAGGAAGGGATTCGTAACAGTTTATATATACATTTCAAGCAAATATCAAAGAGGTAAAACATTTAGCATATATTGCATTGAACATGTGAAAAAATCAGATAAAGCCAAATATACCAATTATACTAAGCTCGAATTCTTGAACCCCGAATCGGAATTCTGTGTTCGTATCCCCAGCAGAGTTGTCAGAGCTGTCACACCTCCTTTTTTGCTGTAAATTATGTTTCTTACTGTTGTTTTTGGGATCATCCCTGTCACACCTCCTTTTTTACACACCTACTCCGAAGGATAATGTATAAGGGAGTTTTTTCATTTGAAGTGACATTATTCGAAATGGGATTGTTTATTTATTTAGAGTCGCCACTTCGGATAGGTTTGGCTTTTGGTATCCCAAGTCACCAGTTTAATTTGAATCCCAAATCGAGGAAAATTTTTGACTTCACAATTGGAGCCTGCGAACCAGAAATTTTGAATAAGGAATTCTGTTGACCCGAGGGAAGGTGTTAGGCACCCCCGGATCCCTGGGTTCTTGCACGGCCGCTTAAACTATTATAAATGGCTAAAATCTGATTGTTATACATGTGATCCTATAGTGCAATTTTAGAATTATTCGCCGCTTTCAATTAAGATTTTTTTTAAGAAAGTGAACGTCGTTTAAAAACGTATTTTTGGATCACGTCACATGAAATGTACCTGGATCCTTGACACATTTTTATTCAACATTTTGGGATTTGGACATGCAACCCGAGATTAAGAAGGTAATATTATTAAAAACGTGCCTAAAGCGACTAACGTATTATTAACTTTGCGGGAAGCCATGAAAATTCGCTAAATGGCACGTCCCGAATTCTACGTATTTCAATATGAGTATTTAAAGAGCGCCGCGCAATATATGCTTTTTTGTTTGGCGCGTCGCACCTCGTTTATTTTAAAGGCCATCCTAGGAGAGGCTATTATTTTATATTATGGATTGTCCCTAAAAAAAGAAACCTGTTAATTAGCATTGTAAAATTTGGGCCTCGAGTTCAAGTCCGGTCTCAAACAAGAGGGGAAAACCTCTCAATTTGAATTTGCTACCTAACTCAAAGGCCCAAATTTATAATTCAACTTTATTTTATTGTCATCACATCCAGTACTTAGTGAGTAGACTGAGATCCTCCATGTATTCAAGCCAATCGTCCAAGGCTTTGGGCCTCAAAACGAGCCCAATACAAAAAAGGTAAACTGGTCTTTAGGCTCAGATCAGCCTTCATCTTAATAGATTCGAAACAGTACCACTGGGTCTGCTATTTGACCTACTACTTGAGTTGATTTCAACACCAATATTGATCCAATTCAGGGGGCTGGGATATGGACTTAATACTGATATACATGAAGCATGGAACTGGAAAAACTAAATGAGAAGTACTGGGGCACCATTTCACGTACCAAACAACAACAACTATTTTTATTTACGTGGGACTATGGAACTACAAATTAATACGAACAATTGTAGGGAGCAACAATTAAACTAGAGTAATTATCCATTATATTGGAATGTCAAATTCGCACAGACCTAGCATGCATAAGTGCAGATTTCCTAGTTTCAAAACAAACATGCCTGTTCAAATTAACATATCGAAGTTTTATACTCTAAATTGATTATTCAAACTAAAAATGACATTGATATTACTAATATATAATATAAGAGCGAATTACCACCATTGATAAGTCGAAACCTGCAACTAGAGCTCTAATGAACTATAGATTCATTGTTTGAATCATAGCTTTTAAAACAGGCTCGTATTTTTTGAATACAATCAACGAAAGCTTGGAAATGAATTAATCATGATTCTAAAATCCTATTATGGCAATCTGAATCTAACTTCTACATGTAACATTCAGGTCATTAAGAGAATGACTTACAATTAATTCAAAAGTATTTAAACAGTCTCAAAATAGTCCAATTCATGTTAATTACAATGAAGTACACTAAAGTATCAAAAACAACAGAATCTATAACAAAAAATGCTTCAACTTCATTCCAGTTTTTTAACTTGAGATCTACATTGTAATGAACTCAGGAAATGTACCTGAACATTACAGCAATGAGGAGGAGAAGTCAGTAGCAGTAATAGAACTCAGCAACAGTTCAGGAAAAATTTCAAAGCCTAGGGATTGTTCCAAATCAAAGAAAGACCAGTAAATCAATCAACACAGCTTGAAGAAAACCAAATAAACTTGGAATTGAACTTAGGAACTCAAATTAACACTAAACTTGAAATCAAACTAAGAAAAACTTCAATATAACAGTATTTTTGGAGCTTTTCTATGGCTTTTGCTTTTTATTTTTGATTTTTTTGAAGAAACTAGGATCTAAGAGGAAATTTCGAATGGTAAGACTTCAGATTTAAGTATTTGAATTTGAAATTCAAATATCAGATCCAAAAGCTTACAAAAAACTTTTTTTGGGGGGAATTTTAGGTGCTAAAACTTTTGCGGAATTTTGCGATGTTCAAAAACTTTTTAAAGAAGGCAAAGGGACTGCCTTTTATAGGCAGAAATGAGGGGGAAGCTTCTAGATTTCATTTACCCCTTTTCCCCCTTTTTTTATTTCAGCATTTTATTAATTAGACCTTCATTTTTTTGACTTGTTTCTGAAGTTACTTCCCTAAGTCCTGAAATTTCAATTGGCACCCCATCTAGAACATTCTAGTGGTTTCTAATTTAGTTATTTGCAGGATTCCCTACCTATTGAATTATCCCAATTACTCTTATTTGAATTTTGAAATTTCTACTCCTATATGAACTAACCCAGCCCCTTGGTCTCCATTTAACATGGTTAGGATTAACAGCTATTACCAAACAGACTAAACTAATGAAAAACTAACCAATAACAACAATGGAAATACTGATTAAAACAAACACTAATAACAAAAATTAAAATCAGATATTGAATGGACAAGATTGACTAAAGAAAAACAAATTTAAATAAATTAAAGCCTATGCTACTGAATTGAAACCTATATCAAACATGTTCAAACATGGATTAAACTAATATCAAAAATCCCCAAAACAGGATTAATCGAAACCAAATTAACTTGAAAAAATCAACACAATCTAAAAAGAAAATTGAGAACCCATGCAAACAAAATCAAATGAACCATATGATTATCACACGATCAGAAACAGACAAAAATTAGAAAATAACTAAACAAAGAAAACCTACTAATTTTTTGTCAAAACTAACACTAAGAACAGGATTAAAAAAATAAAAAAGGAAAAATGAAATAAATACCTCAGTTAAAAGAAAAAATGGAATTCCGTCCCGTCTTCTACCACATCCAGATTGAAACAGTCCTTAATCGTGTGGTTCCATGAGAAACACATGATTAAGGACTATTACAGTCCAAAATCGAACGAACCCCAGAGTTTTCAAAACTTAGGGTTTTGGATCAATTTCTGATATGAAATTAGAGAAGCTCTGGTAATATTCGAAGGTTATAAGTCATGGATTCGTAAAGAGGGAGATGAGGGGGCTATGTGGTGTAAATTTGGGGCCGTTGCGTCCACAAATTTGAATATTCGAAGATCTAGGATGATATTCGAGGGATGATATTTGGGGCGTTGGAAAGAGGAGAGCGAGAGGGTTCAGGGGTGTAAATTTGGGCGCTATTGGAGCTTCTCCGCCGGCGAAGATAATTTTCAGACGGCGGTGGAGGGCGGTGGGGAATTAGAGATTGCATATGAGGGCTTCTGAGAGACGTAGAGGGGGTAGGGGGTCCGACATTATTATATTAAATCTACCTTAGTTCCTGACCGTAGGATCAAAGATCCTCGACGGCCAGGATCTAATATGACAAAAACGACGTCGTTTTGAATTACAAAAAGGGTGGACTGGGTGGGCTGAAGTGGACTGGGAAATTTGAACAGGTTTGGGGTTTGGGCTCGAGTTCATGGCCCAAAAATGGTGGCCTGATTGCCCTTTCCTTCATTTCAAATTGTTTTTTTTTGTCTTCCTCTTTTTTTTTTAAATTTTGAATTTTATTGAGTACAAAATTAAAATATAGCCAAAACCTGATTTAATTCTCAAATGAGACTAATTAATTCTCAAAAATTAAATAAATCCTAGTTTAAAGAAAAAAAATTGAAAGTAAAACAATATAAAGGACTATTTTTAATTATTTTCTCCTATTTTCAATGATGTTAATTAATCTAAAAATCTATAACTGGGTCCTAAATGCAAGTATGCTATTTTGTAAATTTTCCTTTCATTCTTATGACAACTAAAATGCTCACAAAATGCAAAAGAAAATACAAAATTATGCAGTTAATTCCTAAAAATTCAAATACTAAAAGAAAAAATCTAATTTTAATGAATTCTATATGAGTAATTTAAGCGCGTAAAAATCACTTGCTCACAATCCCGTTTTAGGGAAAACTCTATCGAAATTTTTGGAAATTCGAAGAGTTGGATAAATTTTGAGTTCCTTGGTTCTAAATTTATTATAGAGGGATCCTAATGAGTTAATTAGTCTTATTATCTCATGTACATACTTAATTTCTCCCTAAAATAGGGATAGGATCCTCCGTCCAACTTATGGACGATGAGCGTCAAATTATGTTTGTGATTCCGTTTATGACTTTCCTCACAATCTCTTGAGTCTATATGATGCTGCCACATTTGATATGCCCCATATATGCTTACATTGATTATGATAGGGTGAAATATCCCATAACGACAATGGGGCTTATTGATTATATGCTAGAGGGAGATAGCCCATAACACCAACCGAGCTTATTGATTATATATTTACATGTTGGGGGGATATCACCCATAATGTCAGTCAGGCATGTTATATACATGGATATAGCTATAGTTTTCATAGCATGACTATGCATGAGGCTAGTTTAGATGTATAGTTAGCTGATTAGGGGAATATAGCCCATAATGCTAGACTGGTTATAGTTCAGATAGTAGTTCAGTTTCACTACAATTTTAGCTTAAACTCCGATTTAGATCCAGATCAGTTGCTAGTTCAAACTCTTGTTTAGATTTTAGCTTATATTTAGATTTCCAGATTACAATCATACTTTTGTACGCTTAACATATGCTTTCCACCCTACACAATTTGTACATATCATATTTACGTCCATTCTGGGGCGCTGCATTTCATGTCGTGTAGGTACAACTAGATCAGTGCTTGAGCCACATTAGTAGTCCATCCACGAGTTGTTGGAGTGACTACGCTTACTCCCGGAGCTACTTTTGTTTTTATATGTGCGTAGCGAGCTAGTTTAGGTAAGGTAGAGGGTTGTCCCATCCAGTACCTGTTCAGTTCAGCACTCCTAGAGGCCTGTAGATATGCATCTATGCAGTTAGTATATTTTTATATGTCAGCCTGTGTTATCCTTGTCAGCTTTCCAGATTGTAGAGTTCTTATCAGCTATGCTTATGCGTGTTCAGTATATCAGTTTATATTCATGATTCGTATATTATCAACAGGTTTAGTGATGATTGACACTTAGTATCGATCATCCGTTGCATCCCTAGGATGGTTCATGACAAAATAAATCAAAGCTCATGGAAACATACGTTCTTCTTTACCAAATTACCGAGTTTGAATAATACATAATGCGAAGTAATAATAATAACATGTACAACTGTGAAAATCCACTAAGAAACCCAAAACCCAGTGTCACAATTGCATGAGCATCTATTAGGAAATACCATACTACAACAACATTAGTTGGGAATATATATTAGATAGGATAAATAAATGAAGAAGGTGGGACTCGGTGTACTGTGGATCGTATCATAGAATGCAGCTCACAACAAATTCACCTTAGTTGTTGCGCCTATATGCTAAGATAACCACCAAATGTACATGTCTCCATACATGCACAATCAGTATAGAAGTATAGTATAAGTACGTAAATCAATGCATATCCAGTAATTATCTAGACTAACCCCAAAGAAGTAGTCACGAGGGGTCGATATCGATAATAATTAGTGGTCCAATAAATCAAGTATAATAAAAGTTGATAGGTACGAAGCATAGCCAGTAAAATAGTGAGAGCAAATATATATACATAACATGATCCGTAATAGAAGAATAAATACGAAGTCCTCAATAATCGGACAGTACCTCCAATGGAATCCATAATGGTCAATACCAGATAAAATTTCACATCTCAAGAAGTTAGGAAAACTCATCTCTACACTAACTCCTTATCAAATATTATGCACAGTTCTGCTGAGGTGAACGACCTAATCCCATAAGAGTGTCTTATAGAACTATCGAGGCAAATGAACCAATCTCATAAGAGTGAGTTAGACCCAATCCCATAAGAGTGTGTTACATAATCTTGCTGAGGTGAGTGACTCGATCTCATAAGAATATGATATATTACACTACTGAGGAGAACCTTCTGATCCCATAAGAATATGTACTATACTGAGGCAAACGGTCTGATCCCATATAAATATTGCTAAGACGTTTAGCCCGATCATATTAGAATTTGAAACTTTGATGGGTCACTAGGCCCACTCACAAATATACTTGCGAGTTATAAAATATAAGAAAATTTTCAAACGAATATGAACAATGCGGAAGAAATTAGTTAGAAAGGAAGCCCCCAAAAATTTTGTAGCTCGTCAATTATGTAAAATAGCAAGTCTAATATTCTATGCGAGTCTAGTCTTAGGCTAAACATAAATTAAGCATTTAAACAGGCAAGAACAACTCAAACAATACAATTAAAGCATAGCGTGAGTCCATGTCTACCCGGACATAATTAGGAATTCTAGTATATGCGTGGACACTTGTCACCTCATACGTGCGTAGCTCCCACAATATGTATCACGTAACAAACATAACACATAAGGGGTGTGAGCACGTGATTTTTTCCCTATATGAATTTCTCTCATAAACTCAAAATAAAATAATTTCTTTTATTATTTATAATTTTGTGGATTTTTGTGGCATTTTATGCATTTTTATTTGTGCATCTTAATTAATAAAAAATATAAAATATATTGCATTTGCATTTAGTATCTATTTTCGTGTTTTTAGAATTAATTAGTAAATAAGTTGTTTTACAAAAATATAGAAAAAAAATCAAAAATATAGTTTAATTTGCATTTTTAACTTTTGACTGTGATTTTGAGTAATGTTTCTTTTGAATTTGTTTTGTCTTAATTATAATATAGGTTTAATTAATTTTTAGGGTTAATTCAGTGTTAGAAATTATTTTAGATTTATGTTTAATTTTAAAATTAAAAGAAATTAAAAAAGAAAGAAGAAAAAGAGAAAATGAATTGAATTAGAAATAAGGGGGAATGAAGAGAAGAAGAAGAGAGCTGGGCTAGTCCAGGTCTGCTATGCAAGCCCAAACCCACCCTCAGACCCAAACAAACCCCAAAAAACTGCCCCAATCGAGCCCAAACCCTCTCTCCAACCTGGCCTGCCACTGCTCCCTCTAAACGATGCCATTTATCCATGGACAAATCCCAGCCGTCAAGGATCTTTAATCCAACACCTGGGAAGGGGGACCTTTTTAATAT
>MU716653.1:205484-231024 GCA_026770625.1 Nicotiana glauca | reverse complement strand
CCCGTCCCATTCCATCTCATCTCTCATACCTTAGAAAACCCTCCACCGCCTCCGCCTCACGCTGCTGACGGAAATAGCCTCACGGCGGTGGCCGGCCACCAAACGCCCCCAAAATCACACCACAGACGCTCCTCCTCCTCCTCCTCTTTCCATATACACCTTCAATTTCATTCAAATATCACCCAAACTATTCAAATCTTGGAAACCCTAATTGCCCTCTACGCCTCCGGTGGCGGCGCTGCCCCAAATGGCCCCAAATTTACACCCTAGGGCGTCCTTTGCTCCCTCTTCCCATTCCCATCACCAATTCCATCAAAGACGCCCTCAAATGGTTTAAATCCTGGATCCAGAATACTGAACCCTAGTATTTGCTTTCCCCGTGCAAGCTGAGATCGTGTGATGTTTGAGTGAGTTCAAACACCCGTTAATCGACTGTTCTTGTTAAAGAGCAGGCGATTAACGGGAGTTCGAGTCCACTCCTTGGCTAGTCGGCTTAAATGGGCGATTTCAGTACTGAAAAAGGTCGTTCCGGGTATTTTTCTTTTCTCTTTCTTTGATTGATTTTGGGTTGTATGACTAGTCATAGGTCTTCTTTGTTTTCTTTAAAATTTTAGTTTCATTTCTGATAGGGTTTAGTTTTGTTCTGTTAATTGATTGGAAAATTGAAATGGTGGCGTGTTAGTACTTAGAACTGTTATCTAATTGTGGCCAGTTAATTTTATTCATGTTTGTTGAGTTTCTTGTTTGATCTTCATTATTCCCTTGGGTCTGAATTTTGTTGTTTGCCTAGATATTAATTATTGGGAACATTTAGGGTGTTAATTGCATAAAGGAAACTTTAGCGGGTCTTAAAGGTCAGTTAACAATTGTAATAACTGATGGGGATAAGGGTAATTCAGGGATTCTAAATATTGGGGGAATCATTTCTGTTAAAGAAGAAGACTCTAGAATGAGGCAAAAAACGTGAATTAGTTTTCAAACTCTTTTTGGGGTTAAAAGGGTAAAAACAAAGTGGTTTGAGGGGGTAAAAGGGGAAATGGTTATCTAGGATAAGGGAGCCTTAGATATGCCTATTTAAGGACCCCTTCTCTTCATCTGAGGGCAGCTTTACATACTCTAAAAATCAGAAAAATACAGAGAGAACTGCTCCTTTCCTCAGCTTCAATTTCGAGAATCCTCTCTTCTAATTGAACTCATTTTTCTCCATGTTTAAGCTTGGAAAAGTGTAAGAATGACTTAGTAACAAGGGGTTTAATCCTTGCTGAATCAATTAAGGGTTTGAAGTTGGGGTTTCATTACTTGATTTGCTGATTTTGAGCTGAAATTAACTGTTCCATTGGCTTGCCTCCTTGACTTACCAAATTTTCAATTCGCTGAAGTAATTTCTGGGTTCATTGGGTGAGGGAAATGGCTTAAGTTTGGTTTCAAATCAAACTTCTGGGATCTATCTCCTGTTCTGTAGGTCTTAGTGGAGCTAATCACTTTTTGATTGGTCATAAACCTGGGCTGCTTGCTATTGCTTGCTACTGATCTTCTTCCTTCTCTCTTATTTTGTTTGCCAGGTACACATCGTGTAACTTTCAGGCTTGAGGACATGAGTTGAAGTGAAACATAATTTCTTCCTGTTAATTTTTATATTATGCTTCATGTAATTGTATGAACTTCAGTAGATCATTTTTTATGACTAAGGACTGAACTGTTTGAACTATTTTTAAATCACCTTGGACTGTTCTGAATTCCAGTGTGATGAAATATAGTGTGTAGTGATATTAGATCTAATTTAGTCAAGGTTAATCTGTTTAAATCTCCATGTTATAGCTGTTGAAATATGAGCATCAAGTATAAGTAGGTAGCACGCTTAATATAGTTGAGTTTATTTGTTGAAATCCCAAAATTGATTCCATTTCCTTTTCATGTTCATGTAAGACTGCATCGTGTGGTAATTAGAGGTCAGAAATTTAAAAAAAAAAAGAAGCACAGCATGGGAATTCTAGTTAAGTAGTCGATTAGCTTATCAAGTTTTATTGTTGATTCCTTTTTCATGTGATGTTTTATCTTAAACAAGTTTTATCAATTCTTCTATCCAAATGTTGAGGCAGGGGCCATATGAAACTGTAGTTAAAGTCTAACATATGTTTACATATTGAATTGGACGTCAGGATATCAGTCATCTATACTTAATGTTTTCGTCTTGGTTGTATGTTAATATAAATGCTCAGCTAGAACGAATTCAAATTTTAAACCGCTTATTGAACCAAATTTGTTTGCCTGATTAGTTTGAGCTATAGGAATTGAATAAATTGTGATTGGATTCTGCCTTTTGTCACATTGGGCTTGAACGAAGGCCCAGATATTCATAACCAGCTTTACAGCTGAAATATGTACAAAAAATATACCTTGGGCCTGGTCCTTTCAACAACAAGCCCAATTGTGTAATCAGTTTTGGATACAAACTCACTGAGTCCATTTCATTTTTAAATTGGGCCTCATGCGCAGGCCCACAACCGGGTAGACCCTCACAAACCTTCTAAATTTCACCCTTTTGGAACTGGTGTCGAGGCTTTGAGAGTGTTAAGAGTGCAATTCATAATTTGAAATAATTTTGAGTTTGGGTTTCTCGAGCTAGGTGGTACACTTGAATTAAGAGGGTTTCCTCATGTTGAAGTGTTGACTTGAGCTTGGGAGGCCCGAACCCCTTAATCGTGAGTTTACTAATAATGTTGACAAATTAATTTGGGCCCTCTCAGAGACGAATCCAATAGAAAATAATGGCTCCTTTAAGTTGGCCTTAAAATAAAATGAGGTGCGCTGCACCAAATGAAATCACAAATTGCGCGGCCATCTTTAATTACTTTTTAAAAATATTTAGAATTAGGGACGTGCCATTTAGCAAATTTTCATGGCCTCTCGCAAAGTTAACAACACGTTAGTCGCTTTAGGTGCGTTCTTTAATAATTTTACCTTCCTAAATTCGGGTGTGCATTTCATGCGACCCAAATCCAAAAAAGAACGTTGAATAAATTATGTCAAGGATTCGGGTGCATTTCATGTGACGTGATCAAATAACATGTTTTAAACGATGTTCAATTTCTTAAAAATTTAATTAAAAGTGGTGATTAATTTTAAAAATTGCACAATAGGATAACATGTATTAAAATTAGATTTTACCCAAATATAGTAGTTGAGCGACTGTTCTAGAACCACGGAACTCGGGAGTGCCTAACCCCTTCTCCCGGGTTAACAAAATTCCTTACCCGAATTTTTAGTTCGCGACTATTAAATAGAGTCAAACCCTTTCCTCGATTCGAGATTCAAACCGGTGACTTGGGACACTATAAATCTCCCAAGTGGAGACTCTGAATCTCTTAATAAATGAATCTCATTTTGATTGTCCTTTAATTGGAAAAACTCCCTTTATTATACCCTTTACGGGGTGTAGTAGCGAAAAAGGAGGTGTGACAGCTCTGGCGACTCTGCTGGGGAGAAGAACCCAGAACTTTTGGCTCAGGGTTCAGAATTCGAGCTCAGTTAAATTTTTATATTTGGCTTCATCTGATTCTCTTACATGTTTCATGCCTTATGTGCTAATTATTTTACCGCTTTGATATTTGCTGAATTGTATATAAATTGTTATGAATCCCTTCCTCTCTCTGAGCCTTCTACATCATGGAGAAGGGTGCACTTTGTGTAGCTTCTCTTCTTCTTAGAGTCTTTTTCCATTTAGAATGAGGTTTGGATAAGTTGCTAAGCCGCTGAGCTTCTGTATCCCCGGTACGCTGCCTCCCCCTTGGCCCGAGTTGTCCGCTCGGGTAAGCCAGGTCTAGACCAATAAACCTAGGGTTTAAACCTAGAAGAACAAAACCTCATGTCGAATCCCTAGTAGGAGCGTTTGTTTGCATTATGTGCATTTGACTTAGGGGACTCAATAAAGGAGTTGGGTCCGTCTAGGACAGGTGACTTGAAATGAAAAGCCCATCCTGATGCATCTTACGTGCTACTTGTGCATTCATTTGCTTTGGATTTGCATGTTGACCGGTTTGTAGATAATGAGAGAAAATTAATAAAATAGCAGTGTTAGGACTAGGTGAGGATAAACATTTGTTGTGAAAAACCAAATGCCCAAATAGTACCAAAATGCTGCCGGATTTTCAAAAAGTAAAAAAGAGGAAAATATTTGAAAAAGAAAAAGATAAATCTGCCCGAACTACGCTGGTTTGATTCTTACCGGATGTGGGATGTAGGCAACCCTCATCGGGTCCAAACCCCCTTTTGCAAAAAATAGCTCAAAAATGTCGAAATTTCAATTTTTATCATAAATAAGTCGGGTGACACCATTCTTGTTTAAAGATAAGCCGAATGTCCCCAAAAGGCCGCCGGAAGGCTGTTTTTTGCAAGAACAGCCATCCTGAGTCATTTTTAAATGGTTTGTGGGAACAACTTTAAAATCTTCCTCTGGAAGTGCTGAAAGACCGTATTTGCAAAACTGAGTCTTTGTTTTCTTAAATAAAATTTTTTGGAAAATAGACACTTTTCTTTTAAGTCCAAATGAGTCATTAAATAGCCATTTTTCTTGAAATAGCCACATTTTCCCTTTTAGGATAAACTGAGTCACCAAAATTCCTTTAAATAAATGTGCAGGATGACTACAGTTAACGTCGAAACCTTCTCAGTCCTGAGCGAGATCCCATTAAATCTCCACATGTGGTGGAATGATTTGGGAAAAGGTAGCAGAGAAACTGTGGTCAAGGTTTTGGGTGGTCTCGGTTATTTGGTAAACATCAAACCAAGAATATATGTTATTGAGGCACTGATACAATTGTAGGACCCAATCGGTAATGTATTCCGGTTCTCGGACTTTGATCTTACACCACACTAGAGGAGATTGCGGGGTATGCGGGTCTCAACGGGAACCTCAGGAGTATATACCCATTGGCACCGAGACCGGTAACCCTTCACAGATTCTTGGACTTGTTAACCATCAGTCAGGACATTCAAGATCTGCATCTAGCAGAAGGCTATTGCACATTACATTTCTTATATCATCGATATAGCAGCCTGAAAGGTTTTGAAGAACCCAACACTGGTTTGACACATGTCGGGAACAAACATAAATGGGAGGCCCGATGGGGATTGGCATTCATGGTCGCTTTTCTGGGGGTTGTGATATGTCTAAGAAAAGATGGCCACATAGACATTGGCCTTGTAGGAATATTGGATGTTGCAATAAAGAAGCCTACTAGCACAGTGGTTCCCTTGATTGTGGCGGAAATGTACCGAACTTTAACCATGTGCCGAGAGGGTGTAAAATTCTTCCAGGGTTGCAATATGCTACTACAGCTATGGATACAGCAGCACCTTTGTCATGGCACGGGGTATATGAACTATTGCCTAACTGCGCTGAGTTGTATTGCGGAGTTCGGAACCAGGGTAACAGGTATTGAGTTCCCCGAGGGCACTAAACCTTGTTTGTCATGCTTGAGATCTTTGACTATGGATAAAGTTGAATGGGCTTTTGGGTGGCTTCCTGCTAATGAGGCTATGTACACATCGGCGGAAGTATCTTATATTCTTTTGATGGGCATCTGAAGCATCCAACCTTACGCTCCCTACCTAGTCCTAAGGCAACTAGGAAGATTCCAAAATGTTCACAATGATGAAGACTTGAGCGGACAAATCATTAAGTTAGGCCCAAAAGCTGCATTCTCGGAAGCAAAAATCCGACAAATATGGAATGAGTGCTGGTACCTTGAGCCTAAGACTATAGTACAAGATCGGGCCAGAGGTGAGGTGGATCCCAAATATTTGACCTGGTGTGGCAAAAGATTTCAAATCCCAGATAGACCCGCTAAAAGGCCACATGCACAACAATTCACTTACGGGGCCTAGGTGCAGTGGGATTTGCTAGCCAAGGAAAGGGAATACCAAACGAGAATAGGGAAGTTGGAGCAACAGGTCCGAGATCTTCAATTTGAAAAGAGTGTACAAGGCGCAGCTGATGAAGGTGATAAAAAAAACTGGCCCAGGAGAATGAAGCTCTCAAGGCTCAAATTCATCAAATTAAAATAGATGCCAAAAATCAAGAAAGAAGTCGGTCTGACGAGAGATTGATAAAAGGGCTGAAGAAGCAAGTCTTGGAATGCCAGGAAGAATTGGAGAAATCTGAAAGGAACATGGCAAGACTTCGGGCACAATGGGCAAAGAAGACTGAGTAAAGAGCCCAGTTTGTACAACAAATGAAAAGAAACTATGAGGGAACCATTGCTAATATGAAGAGAAAAATGAACACAATTGAAGATAAAGCAGCCCAGCAGGACAAAGAATTTCAGGCCGAGAGGAAACAATGCTATGAGCTAATCGCCGAAATGGAGAAGGAAATAAAACGGTTGCAAGACCATAAATTCCAGGACTCCCAGGTGTTAGAGTCTCGTACCCAACAGATAAGTCGACTACTCCAAGAAAAGGGCCGGATCAGGGACAGAATCAGAGGCATTGCAAATTATATTGTTATGAAATGTCAAGCTAGTGAACAAATGGGTCGTACCACTTTCTTAGCTTCAGTGATGATATTTGATCGCCAGGTTATGAATGATTTGGAGCAGTTGCAAAGGGGTCTTGCAAGTAGGCCTGTGGCGATGTTGAATGATGCCCCGCGGGCCCCTGGATTTGATGCTTTGATGTATTCCTAGTTATCGAGTCTATATTTTGTTTTTGAGTCTGTTTTATAATTTTCCTTCTTAAGAAAAACAAATAGTCTAGTATCTTTTGTAATCGGCATTTTATTAATGAAAAATTGAAATATCCCAAAAAAATTATTTCCTTCTTTTTGCATTAATTTGCGAGAACTACACTTGATCCGATTCATGCGGGGTCATGATACGTAGGCAATCTCCATAGGATTCGACCGAAACCAAAAACGAAAGGCAAATAAGACAAAATAAAAAGAGAGCAAGAGGAAAGGAAAGAAAAAGTGGAAAAACAATTTTGAGGAAAGGAGAGTAAGAACAAGAAAAGCTAAGGCAAGAGGAAAAATAGGAAAAAGAAAAGAGGTGAAAATAAGAGAGAAGAAAAAGAAAAGAGGGAAAGGCAAGAAACAAACAAAGGAAAACAAGATGGAAGAATGAGAGGAAAGGCATGGCAAATACAGAGAGAGGAAAGCCGGATGACACATGCAACCAATCAAAGACATAATAGAAATAGTTAATTGCTTAGGTGCATTCATTCCCAAATGTGCGGCTACTTATATATTAATGCTCTAACCGCTAACAAAGTTGTTATTGATGAGTCCAGGCAGGTGGTTAGTTGACTGGAATTCTGGTAACCCATTCCTACAGCACCCGCTCTAAGGATAAGTCAAAAATGGTCAACCAGGAGTTAGAAGCAAGCATTGTCGACCCATCTAGGGAAGAGGAAGAATTGGATGTTCATGCGATGAAGGAGGAGATTTATAAACTGAAGCAGCAAATGGCCGAGATGTACCAGGCCTGGTCAAAGGGACATCCACCACCAGCCTACCCTGCTAACCCTGCCTACATCACACCGCTAACTCAGCCTCAAGATCCTTCCACAGTGAACTCATATCCAGCCTTCCCTACTTACCAGCAGTAGTACGGAACCACCTCTCAAACACCACCACCTCCACCACCCAAACAAATCCCATGCCCTCTACCACCAACTGCTCCTGTGTTTATGGCTCCTCCACCCGCCACATTACACAGATTTTCTAGTGAACCTTTGTTCCAAACCCATGATAACCAATATTACCCACCTGAACCCACCTTCAAACCACCAGAACCATGTCCTTACACTCCCCATTTTGAACTCTCAACTAAAATAGAAAAGCCTCCTAAGAACCCTGATCGGGAGGAGATGATTCGAAAGGTTAAGATCTTGGAGCAATCATTCAAAAATATGCAGGTTCTCGGGGGTCAGGTAAGTGTGGCATACAAGGATTTGTGCTTGTTTCCCGATGTTCAGTTACCAGTAGGATTCAAGTTACCCAAGTTTGACTTATATGATGGACACGGTGATCCAGTAGCCCATCTAAGGGGATTCTGCAGCAAAATGAGAGGAGCCGGGGGAAGGGATGAGTTATTGATGGCGTACTTCAGTCAAAGTCTAAGTGGTGCAGCTTTGGAATGGTACACTCGACATGATCATACTCGATGGTACACTTGGGATGATTTGGCCCAGGCATTTGCATGCCACTTTTAGTATAATCTCGAAATTGTCCCGGACCATCTGTCACTGACTAAAATTGAGAATAAACCCGGGGAAAGCTTCAGAGAGTACGGTTTTCGATGGAGAGAACAAGCGGCTAGAGTCGATCCTCCAATGAAAGAAAGCAAGATGGTTGATTAATTCTTACAGCCTTTGGAGCCCACCTACTATGGTCATTTGGTGTCAACAGTGGGAAAATCTTTCAACGAGGTAGTAAAAATGGGAAGTATGGTGGAGGAGGGGCTTAAATCCAAAAAAACATGAGCTATTCGGTAATCAAAGCAACTACCCAGGCTATCCAGAGCGGCATTGGAGGGGTATTGGGAAATAAAAAGAAAAAAGATGTTGCAGTAGTTGAATCGAGAGCTTGGTCCAGGGCCCCATCACCGTATTATAACCAACCTCGACCCCATCCCCAAACCTACCGACAGACCCCATATGGCCCACCGCAGCACTATTACCCACCTCCCGATCCTCACTTCTCTATCCACCATGCCCAAACATACCCCCAACCTCCTACTCATGCGTAATGGTGCGCACCCACACCACAAAATACCTACCCAACTCAAAGCACTTACCCACCTCTGAGAACCTACAAGAATTCCCCTGGAGCAAGTTTTCGGGCTAGTCAAAATTTCAAGCAAGAGTGGGCACAGAAGTAGAAAACTTTCACCCCCTTGGGGGAATCATACACCAGTTTATTTCATAGACTAAGGCAGTTGGAAATGTTGAGTCCAGATTGAAGCTAAGTTGCCAAATCCCCTTCCAAGAAATCTTGACCATTTGTTGAGTTGTGAGTATTGTTCGAGGACACCGAGGCACGACATGGAGAAGTGTTGGAAATTGAAAATGGCCATCCAGGAGCTCATTGATACTCGCCGAATTGAGGTGCAAGCCCTAGAAACACCTAACATCAATCAGAATCCACTGCCAACCCATCATGAGACCCATATGATTGAGTTAGTACAAAAGGGAGAGCATAAGAAGCCTTCGCAAACCGTAATGATGATCAGGGCTAGTGAGGATAGGCCAAATGAGAAACTAACTAGTCGAAGGACATTGATCAAGGTGGAGGAAATAGTTAGTGAACCAGCTGTGGTGATACAAAAAGAGTTTTCAAGCAATGTTAAATGAGAACCGGTTGTGGTGGAAAATGAGCCTTCGAGCAGTGTTGCAGTAAAGCAAGAACCAGGTAAGGTGGTGGTGCCAGTAGCAGTTACCAAGCCCATTGTGATCGTAAAAGGTGCTCACACGGAGCCAGTTATTATCAAGCCAGCGACTCAGTTACCAATAATCAGTGAGAAGGCCGTTCTATGGAATTACGGCCGAGTGACAGTAATGTATAATGGAAAGGAAGTTAAAGAAGAAGTTTGTGAAACTCATGGGCTGACTTGTTCAGGAAGATGTTTTGCCCCTAAGGAATTGAGAAGAGCTAAAACTGCCAAAGATATTCCAGCACCCGTAAAAAAAGTCGTGACTGAAGAAGAGGCAGAAGAATTCTTAAAGAAGATGAAGG
Source organism: Nicotiana glauca (assembly GCA_026770625.1). NCBI lineage: Eukaryota > Viridiplantae > Streptophyta > Magnoliopsida > Solanales > Solanaceae > Nicotiana > Nicotiana glauca. Next base: position 221,291 of record MU716653.1, on the reverse strand, counting down.
CGTAAGATTACTCCATTATAGAATAGTTGAGGAAGACCCCGGCACAGATCTCACTGCTATCATTATTGATCTACTCAGACGAGCATCGCCGGGCATTGATGAAAATTTTGAATAAAGCCCATGTTCCGGATAAGATCTCTGTGAACGATCTGGAGAAAATAGCAAAGAAGATTTTCGAGGTCAATAGGGTCACATTCTCTGATGATGAGCTGCCTTTGGAAGTCACTGAGCATAATAGAGCATTCTACCTCACGGTGAAATGTGAAGACTCTGTGGTCACCCGGGTGCTGATTGACAACGGGTACAGTGAAAACATCTGCCCTCTCTCTACCCTGGACAAGCTAAATGTTGACAACGAGAGAATCCACAAGAATAGCATTTGCGTGCGAGGATTTGATGGAGGAGGAATGGACACAATTGGGGATATAGTGTTAGAACTGATGATAGGACTGGTTGAATTTACTATGGAGTTCCAGGTGCTCGATGTGGTTGTTTCTTATGATATCTTATTAGGCCGACCCTGGATTCATGCAGCAAAAGCAGTACTATCTACCCTACACCAGATGGTCAAATTCGAGTGGGACCGACAGGAAATCATAGTGCATGGAGAAGATAGCTCGCTGGGCAATGCCATCGTGATTTTCATAGAAGCTGAGAATGACAAAGGTCCATGGGTTTATCAATTCTTGGATGTAGTATCAGTTGAAAAGATCCTGGTAGGGGAGTGTATTCCTGTGCCAAAGGTAGCTGCTGCAACTATCATGGTGGCTTCAAAAATGCTAAAGAGCGGATTCGTACCTGGAAAAGGATTAGGTGCTTCTTTGCAAGGTATCACACAGCCGATATCTCTTCCTGGAAACCTGGATACTTTTGGTTTAGGCTTCAAGCCCACTGCTGTGGACATACGGCGAGCTAGAAAGATGAAAAAGAAAGCATGGACCCTTCCAAAACCCATTCCCTCCTTTCCCGTTCCTTAATCAGGCCTAGTACTAAGAAGCGCCCATCAACAACAATGCCTAATTTTGTGGTTGAATCCGACAAGGAGCTGATCGCGAGGTTTGAAAAGCTATTTGATGAGGTGAATGTGGTGGAAGCCGGAGAAAGTCCAAGCAAAGCAGATGTTCAGTTTGTGGGGCTCCAAGCAAAGCTTAACAATTGGGAAACAACTCCCCTTCCTACCCGGAGGGAGTCTTGGTAGTTAGTTTTGATTTCCTTTCAGTTTAATCTGGATTATTTCCAAGGTTGTAATTCAAATGTTATGTTTCGACCGTTTGGATGAGTTAAACTCTGTTATCTTAAGTTTTAATGAAATGCAATTTCCTTCCATTCCTGATAGTTTTTATTTTTTGTCTTTCTTTTCCTTCTTGTACAGTCTCTTTTATGCTGGTTTCAGTAATATGTCATGCATGAGGAGTCTCCGGCCCAACCTTAAATGCCAATCTAACTCCAAAATAATAATACAAGAAATTGAGTGTAATGACGAAGTAGAATATGATGATGAGGAAGCTTTTGAGGAAATCAGTAAAGAATTAAGCCATTTTGAAGAAAAACCCATATCTAACCTGAATGACACAAAAGAAATCAACTTAGGGGATCAGGATAATGTACGGGAAATGAAAATAAGTGTCCATGTGGAACCTCAGCTCAAAGAAGAGATAATCAAAGCATTGCTTGATTACAAAGATGTTTTGCATGGTCATATGACGATATGCCGGGTTTAAGCACTGACTTGGTAGCCCACAAATTACCCATCGACCCAGTATTCCCTCCTGTCAAGCAGAAGCTCGGGAAATTTAAAACAGATATAAGTGTAAAAATCAAAAAAGAGGTCACCAAGCAGTTTGAGGCAAAGTTCATCCGGGTCACGCAGTATCCCACCTGGTTAGCCAATGTTGTGCATGTTCCAAAGAAGGATGGAAAGACAAGAGTGTGCGTTGATTACCGTGATCTCAACAAGGCGAGTCCAAAAGACAACTTCCCAATGTCGAACATCCAAATCGTAATTGATAATTGTGCAAAACATGAGATTAGTTCCTTCGTGGATTGTTACGCGGGTTATCACTAGATTTTGATGGATGAGGAAGATGTAGAAAAGATGACATTTATCACGCCCTGGGGAACTTATTATTATAGGTTCATGCCATTTGGCTTGAAGAACGCATGAGCAACATATATGAGGGCGATGACCACCATGTTTCATGACATGATACACCGAGAAATTGAGGTCTATGTGGACGACGTGATCATAAAGTCAAGGAAGCAGTGTGACCATGTCAAGGACCTGAGAAAGTTTTTTTAAAGGCTCCACAGGTATAACCTCAAGCTTAGTCCAACAAAAATGTGCATTCGGTGTCCCCTCTGAGAAATTGCTGGGATTCGTGGTCACCCGACGCAATATTGAGTTAGACCCATCAAAAATCAAAGCCATTCAAGAATTACCGCCGCCAAAGAACAAAACAGAGGTGATGAGTTTGCTTGGAAGGTTAAATTATATCAGCAGGTTCATTGCCCAACTCACAACGACTTGTGAGCCCATCTTTAAGCTGTTGAAGAAGGATGCTGCAGCTGCATGGACTGATTAATACCAGGAAGCATTTGACAATATTAAGGAGTATCTGGCCAATCCACCTGTGTTGGTCTTGCCGGAGCCAGGAAGACCCTTTAATCTTTATCTGGCAGTTTTGGATAGCTCTTTTGGCTGTGTATTGGGGTAGCATGACATCACAGGGAAGAAAGAGCAGGCAATTTATTACCTCAGCAAGAAGTTCACATCTTACGATGTGAAGTACACTCAACTTGAGAAGACATGTTGTGCCTTAACTTGGGTAACGCTGAAATTGAAATATTACTTGTCATCATATACCACTTATATGATCTCTTGGCTGGACCCGTTGAAGTATATCTTTCAGAAGCCCATGCCCACAGGGAGGCTCGCAAAGTGGCAGATCTTGCTCACAAAATTTGACATTGTCTATGTGACTCGGACTGCAATGAAAGCACAAGCGTTGGCTGATCATATGGGCGAGAATCCAGTTAATGAAGAATATGAGCCCTTGAAGACATATTTCCCTGATGAAGAGGTAATGCTTGTCGATGAGTTAAAGCAGGTTGAGAAACCAGGATGGAAACTATTCTTTGATGGGGCTGCCAATACCAAAGGCATCGGGATAGGAGCAGTACTTATTTCTGAGACAGGGCAACACTACCTTGTTACAGCTCAACTTCGATTCTATTGCACCAATAACATGGTTGAATACGAGGCGTGTATCTTGGGTTTGAGATTGGCTATAGACATGGGTGTCCAGGAAATCTTGGTCATGGGTGACTCGGATCTCTTGGTACACCAGATTCAAGGGGAATGGGAGACACGAGATTTGAAGCTCATACCGTACCGGCAATGTTTGCATAAACTTTGTAAACGATTTCAGTCAATAGATTTCAGGAATATTCCAAGGATTCATAATGAAGTTGCCGACGCTTTGGCTACTTTGGCATCAATGTTGCATCATCCAGATAAGGCTTATGTGGATCCGTTATAGATTCAGGTCTGCGATCAGCATGCCTAATATAATATGGTGGAAGAAGAACTTGATGGTGAGCCGTGGTTCCATGGTATCAAAGAATGCCTCAAGATGGGAGTATATCCAGTACAGGCCAAAAGGGATCAAAAGAGTGTGATTCGACGCTTGGCAAGCAGGTTTTTCTTCAGCGGAGAAGTGCTGTACAAAAGAACTCAGATGCATAGATGCTAAATAGGCCACAGTTATCGTGGCCGAGTTACATGCGGGAGTTTGTGGACAGCATATGAGTGGATATGTATTGGCAAGGAAGATCCTTCAGGCAGGTTATTATTGGCTCACCATGGAGCGGAATTGCATTAGTTTTGTGCGCAGGTGTCATCAGTGTCAAGTGAATGGAGATTTGATTCATTCTCTGCCATCTGAATTGCATACAATGTCGGCACCATGGCCCTTTGTTGCTTGGGGAATGGATGTCATCGGGCCAATCGAGCCAGCAACGTCAAATGGACGCAGGTTTATTCTGGTAGCCATTGATTATTTCACTAACTGGGTTGAGGAGAAAACTTTCAAATCAGTAACCAAGAAGGAAGTGGTCGATTTTGTGCACTCGAATATCATCTGTCGGTTTGGAATCTCGAAGGTAATTATCACGAACAATGGTGCTAATCTCAATAATCATCCGATGATGGAGAAATATCAACAGTTTAAGATTACGCACCGCAATTCCACCCCATATCACCCCAAGGCGAATGGAGAAGTCAAAGCAGCTAACAAGAACATCAAAAAGATACTTTGGAAAATGGTGGAAGGGTCCAGGAAATGGCATGAGAAGTTACCCTTCGCATTGTTAGGCTAGCGCACTACTGTCCGCACTTCAGTAGGGGCAACTCCTTATTCACTGGTGTATGGTACTGAGGCAGTAATACCCGCAGAAATTGAAATCCCATCCCTTCGGATTATAGCTGAGGCAAAAATTGATGAGGTTAAATGGGTCAAAGCCCTCTTGGAGCAACTAAGTTTGATTGATGAAAAGAGATGGAAGCAGTATGTCATGTATAGTTGTACCAACAGAGAATGGCGAGGGCATACAACAAGAAGGTGCGTTCGCGGAAGTTTGAAGTAGGACAGTTGGTGTTGAGACGTATCTTACCGCATCAGGCCAAAGCAAAAGGAAATTTCGCCCCAAACTGGCAGGGACCATTTGTTGTAACTAGAGTGTTTTCCAATGGCACATTATATGTGACGGATGTGGAAGGAAAATGTACAGAAATGGCTATCAATTCTGACGCAGTCAAGCGATACTATGTATGATTCCATTGTCTAATTTGTACTTGATTGTATTTGGCATATTTTGGAGATTGAAATGACAAAGGCATTTTATTCTTCTATCCAAACACTTTTAGCCTTTGTTACTCCTTTGAGCCTTAGTTATTTTCTTGCATACCCCTCTTTCGAAATTAATAATAAACTCGTAAGCCCAAGTGGGTAAAGTAAGTGAAGAAACAAGAGAAAAACAGTGAAGTAGAAAAAAAAAAGGAAAAAAAAGAAAGAAAAAAGAAGAAAAAGAAAAGGGAAAAGAGGAAAAAAAAGAGAAGGAAAAGACAAGAGAAAAGCGGAAGAAAGGAAAGATCGCAACAACGAAGTAATTTTATGACCTGAACTACGTTTGACTTGATCCCAAAAGGGTACATACGCAGCCTCTCTCTGAGGTTCAGTCATACCAAAATAAAAATCCAAAAGTCCCCAAGAAAGAAACTGGGGCAGAAGTTGTGTATGCTGTGAGAAGGTTGATTCCGAAAGTTGTAATTTTGAACCCATGTCGAATTGTTTTAAGCATTTGATACCCTTTCTTTATAACCCTATCCAAAGCCCACATTACGGTCCAAAGAAAGACTTTCCGATCAGTCTTCAAGAGGTGCCAAGACAAAGGAGTAGAGGTGATTCATGTCGAGGGAAACACTACGGTACAATAAAAAAAATGATGGAAATGAGAGAGTCTTATTGGTGAAAACCCTCACGGGCACCAAAAGGCGATGCGAGTTGAGAGAAATTAAAAATAAGAGAGTCTTTTTGGTAAAAACCCTCGCGGGCACCATAAGACGAAATGAGTTGAGAGAAACTAAAAATGAGAGAGTCTTATTAGTGAAAACCCTCACGGGCACCTTAAGGCGAAAGTGAGTTTTCAGATGGGCAAATGAGACAAATCTATGGTTGAAAGTTGTTCAAGACATTGCAGAATGAATAGGGTTAAGATTGGATTTGAAGAAATCAGGTTATGGAATGCTGGGGCAACAAAGCGTGGGAATTGAAAGTTGATTGGTGGGACAGATTAGGTCGGTTATTCCAAAATGCATGGCATGATCAATGATACCAGTTGTTTCACTCAGATAAGTCTTTTTCCTTTTCCTTCATCGTTACAAATCATCCGGTTTTGGACACTCTTTATCCTTAACCTTCGAGGTCATTGCATTTCATTCTTTTTGAGGGTTGTCTTTAAGATGTTTCAATGTCGGTTTTGTTCAAAACAAAAGGAAGGGATGTCAAAGATAATTACTAGTTTCCTAGCTGCAAAGCACAGCAGGGCCGGAATATACCAAAGATGTCAAAATGCAAAGTAATACACAAAGGATCACTGGAAGTTTCATCGGTGGGTCGGCCAGACAGTTTTGTAGGGACGCAAGTTTCAGATAAAGGGATCAGAATGTAGAACAATAGCATGGGGAAGAACACTCGGATCATCAAAGTCGTGGGGATTTTGCAAGTCTGTTAGGAGGTCAAAGCGGTTCAAGGCAAGTCCAGGGAGGCAAGTCGGAGTGAAGCCCAGTAGCAGGGATGTGCCTAACAAAATGCCAGCAAATAACCACCATTTTATATTAACAAGGTTTTTTTTTGATTGAAACAGGGGCAGAAATTTTGTTGGTTTCGTAGGAATTTGCCATAGGGAAGGACAAGCACCAAACAGCCACCAAACAGGGGCAGGAAATTTTCCATTTATTTTCAAGTTTTTTAGAAATCAGGAGCCCGCCTGGAGAACAGATGCATTTATTTTCAAGTTTTTAGCAATTAGGCGCCTGCCTGGAGAACAGAGGTATTTAATTTCAAGTTTTTAGCAATTAGGAGCCCGCCTGGAGAACAGAGGCATTTATTTTCAAGCTTTTAGCAATCAGGAGCCCGTCTGGAGAACAGAGGCATTTATTTTCAAGTTTTTAGCAATCAGGAGCCCGTCTGGAGAACATAGGCATTTATTTTCAAGTTTTTAGCAATTAGGAGCCCGCCTGGAGAACAGAGGCATTTATTTTCAAGTTTTTTAGCAATCAGGAGCCCGCCTGGAGAACAGAGGCATTTATTTTCAAGTTTTTAGCAATCAGGAGCCCGCTTGGAGAACAGAGGCATTTATTCTCAAGTTGTTAGAAATCAGGAGCCCGCCTGGAGAACAGAGGCATTTATTTTCAAGTTATTAGCAATCAGGAGCCCGCCTGGAGAACAAAGGCATTTATTTTCAAGTTTTAAGGAATTTATTTTCAAGTTTTTAGCAATCAGGAGCCCTCCTAGAGGACAGAGGCATTTATTTTCAAGTTTTTAGCAATCAGGAGCCCGCCTGGAGAACAGATGCATTTATTTTTAAGTTTTTAGTAGTCAGGATACCGCCTGGAGAATAGAGGCATTCATGTCAAGTTTTAGCAGCCAGGAGCCCGCGTGGAGAACAGAGGCATATATTCCAAATCTCGGCAGTCAAGCATCATTCGGAGAAATGGCAAAACATCTCAAAACACAATTCAAGGCAGCAACAAGAGAATTTCACCTGGAGAATACAAGTTCGCAAGGCAACAAGCACTACAAGAGCTAGTTTAAGGACCTAGATAGGACTTTTGTAATTCATAGATCATAGCTTAGTCTAGCTTATTTTTATTTTGACATGGTGTAATAAGGGGATTCGGTAAGTAGTAGTACCAGCAGCAGCAACAGTAAAACCACAGCTTCATGGTAGTCCCAACTACCAGACCTTCTCGAACTATACTGACCTGATTCCTTTTTAGCCAAGGATATGTAGCCAGCCTCAGAAGAAGGGTACGGTCAAACTTTTCAAAAATGCTTCACACAGAGTATTCAAACGGGCAAAAATCGCTCGTAGTTGCACACTTATCTTTGCACAAAAAATCTTCGTATTTTCGAGCAAAGAGGGGCAGCTGTGAGCACGTGATTTTTGCCCTATATTAATTAATCTCATAAACTCAAAATAAAATAATTTCTTTTAGTATTTATAAGTTTGTGGATTTTTGTGGCATTTTATGCATTTTTATTTGTGCATCTTAATTAATGAAAAAAAAATATATTGCATTTAGATTTAGGATATATTTTCGAATTTTTAGAATTAATTAGTAAATTATTTATTTAACAAAAATATAGAAAAAAATCAAAAATATAGTTTATTTTGCAATTTTAACTTTTGATTATGATTTTGAGTACTTTTTCTTTTGAATTTTTTTTGTTAATTATCATACAGGTTTAATTAATTTTTAGGGTTAAATCAGAGTTAGAAATTATTTTAGATTTATGTTTAGTTATAAAATTAAAAGAAATTGAAAAAGAAAGAAGAAAAAGAGAAAATGAATTGAAAAGGAATTGAATTAGAAATAAAGGGGAATAAAGAGAAGAAAAAGAGAGCTGGGCTAGTCCAGATCTGCTATCCAAGCCCAAAACCTCAAACCCAAACAAACCCCAAAAAGCCGCCCCAATCGAGCCCAAACCCACTCTCCAACCCGGCCTACCCCTCCTCTCTCTAAACAACGTCGTTTATCCATGGACAAATACCAGCCGCCGAGGATCTTTAATCCAACGGTTGGGAAGTGGGGCCTTTTTAATATTTAACTTTCGTAATGCCTCACCCCCTCCCCCGTTCCATCTCATCTCTCATGCCTCAGAAAATCCTCCACCGCCTCCGCCGCACGCCGCCGCCGAAAATTGCATCATGGCGGTGACCGGGAAACGCCCCTAAAATCACACCACAAATGCTCCTCCTCCTCCTTCATATACACCTTCAATTTCATTCAAATATCACCCAAACTGTTCAAATCTTGGAAACCCTAATTGCCCTCTCCGCCTCAGGTGGTGGCGCTACCCCAAATGGCCCCGAATTCATACCCTAGGGCCTCCTTTGCTCCCTATTTCCACTCCCATCACCAATTCCATCAAAGACGCCCTCAAACAGTTTATGTCCTGGATCTAGAATATTGAACCCTAGCCTTTGCTTTCCCCGTGCATGCTGAGATCATGTGATGTTTGAGTGAGTTCAAACACCCGTTGATCGACTGTTCTTGTTAAAGAACAGGAGATGAATGGGAGTTCGAGTCCACTCCTTGGCTAGGCGGCTTAAATGGGCGATTTCAGTATTGAAAAGGGTCGTTCCGGGTATTTTTATTTTCTCTTTCTTTGATTGATTTGGGTTGTATAATTTGTCATAGGTTTTCTTTGTTTTCTTTTAAATTTTAGTTTTATCTTTTATAGGGTTTAGTTTTGTTCTGTTAATTGATTGAAAAATTGAAATGGTGGCGTGTTAGTACTTAAAACTGTTATTTAATTGTGGCCAGTTAATTCAATTCATATTTGTTGAGTTTTTTGTTTGATCTTCATTGTTCCCACAGGTCTGAATTTTGTTGTTTGCCCTAGATATTAATTATTGGGAACATTTAGGGTCTTAAGTGCATAAAGGAAACTTTAGGAAGTCTTAAAGGTCAATTAAAAATTGTAATAACTGATGGGGATAAGGGTAATTCAGGGATTCTAAATTTTGGGGGAATCATTTCTATTAGAGAAGAAGACTCTAGAATGGGGGGAAAACGTGAATTAGTTTTCAGACTCTTTTTGGGGTTAAAAGGGTAAAATCAAAGGGGTTTGAGAGGGTAAAAGGGGAAATGGTTAGCTAGGATAAGGGTGCCCTAGATATGCCTATTGAAGGACCCCTTCTCTTCATTTGAGGGGCAGCTTTACATACTCTAAAAATCAGGAAAATACAGAGAGAACTGCTCCTTTCCGCAGCTTCAATATCGAGAATCCTCTCTTCTAATAAAATTCAGTTTTCTCCCTGTTTAAGCTTGGAAAAGTGTAAGAATGACTTAGTAACAAGCGGTTTAATCCTTGCTGAATCGATTAAGGGTTTGAAGTTGGGGTTTCATTACTTGATTTGCTGATTTTGAGCTGAAATTAACTGTTCCATTGTCTTGCCTCCTTGATTTACCAAATTTTCAATTCGCTGAAGCAACTTCTGGGTTCATTGGGTGAGGGAAATGGCTTAAGTTTAGTTTCACATCAAATTTCTGGGATCTATCTACTGTTCTGTTGGTCTTAGTGGAGCTGGTCACTGTTTGATTGGTCATAAACCTGGGCTGCTTGCTACTTATCTTCTTCCTTCTCTCTCATTTTATTTGCCAGGTACACATCGTATAACTTTCAGGCTTGAGGACATGAGTTGAAGTGCAACATAATTTCTTCCTGTTATTTTTTATATTATGCTCCATGTATTTCTATGTACTTCAGTAGATCATTGTTTATGACTAAGGACTGGACTGTTTGAACTACTTTTAAATCACCTTGGACTGTTCTGAATTTCAGTGTGACGAAATATAGTATGTAGTGATACTAGATCTAATTTAGTCAAAGTTAATCTGTTTAAATCTCCATGTGTTTAACCGGATAGCAGTTGAAATATGAGCATCAAGTATAAGTAGGTAGCAGGCTTAATATAGTTGAGTATATTTGTTGAAATCCCAAAACTGATTCCACTTCCTTTTCATGTTCATGTAAGATTGCATCGTGTGGTAATTAGAGGTAAGAAATTTAAAATAAAAAAAAAAGCACAACATGGGAATTATAGTTAAGTAGTCCATTAGCTTATCAAGTTTTATTGTTGATTCCTTTTTCATGTGATGTTTTATCTTAAACAAGTTTCATCAATTCCTCCTTCCAAATGTTGAGGCAGGGCCATTTGAAACTGTAGTTAAAGTCTAACATAGGTTTACATATTGAATTGGACGTCAGGATATTAGTCATCTATACTTAATGTTTTCGTCTTGCTTGTATGTTAATATAAGTGCTCAGCTAGAACGAATTCGAATTTTAAACCACTTATTGAACCAAATTTGTTTGCATGATTAGTTTGAGCTATAGGAATTGAATAAATTGTGATTGGATTCTGCCGTTTGTTACATTGGGCTTGAACGAAGGCCCAGATATTCATAACTAGCTTTATAGCTGAAATGTGTACAAAAAATATACCTTGGGCGTGGTCCTTTCAACAACAAGCTCAATTGTGTAATCAGTTTGGATACAGACTCACTGAGTCCATTTCATTTTTAAATTCGGCCTCATGTGCAGGCCCACAACCGGGTAGACCCTTGCCAAACCTTCTGAATTTTACCCTTTTGGAACTGGTGTCGAGGCTTTGAGAGTGTTAAGAGTGAAATTCATAATTTGAAATAATTTTTAGTTTGGGTTTCTCGAGCTAGGTGGTACACTTGAATTAAGAGGTTTTCCTCTTGTTGAATTGTAGACTTGAGCTTGGGAGGCCCGAACTCCTTAATCGATAGTTTACTAATAATGTTGACTAATTAATTTGGGCCCTCTCAGAGACGAATCCAATAGAAAATAATAGCTCCTTTAAGTTGGCCTTAAAATAAAATGAGGTGCGTCGTGCTAAATAAAATCATAAGTTGTGTGGCTCTCTTTAATTACTTTTTTAAAATATTTAGAATTCAGGACGTGCCATTTAGCGAATTTTCATGGCCTCTCGCAAAGTTAACAACACGTTAGTCGCTTTAGGCGCGTTCTTTAATAATTTTACCTTCCTAAATTCGGGTGTGCATTTCATGCAACCCAAATCCAAATCCCAAAACGTTGAATAAAATGTGTCGAGGATCTGGGTGCATTTCATGTGACGTGATCCAAAAATATATTTTGAACGTAGTTCAATTTCATAAAAATTTAATTAAAATCGGTGAGTAATTTTAAAAATTGCATAATAGGATAACATGTATTAAAATCAGATTTTAGCCAAATATAGCAGTTGAGCGACCGTTCTAGAACCACAAAACTCGGGAGTGCCTAACCCCTTCTTCCGGTTTAACAGAAGTCCTTACCCGGGTTTCTGGTTCGCGGCTGTTAAATAGATTAAAACCCTTTCCTCGATTCGGGATTCAAACCGGTGACTTGGGATACCATAAATCTCCCAAGTGGCGACTTTGAATCTCTTAATAAACGAATCCCGTTTCGATTGTCCTTTAATTGGAAAAACTCCGTTTAGTATACCCTTTACAGGGTGTAGTAGCGAAAAAGGAGGTGTGACAATGGGTAAATTCCCTCTCACAAAGTTAGATAGGAGACTTAACTCGCTCCAAAATTTGATAACCGGCTCCAATGCCTCTCTAACAGCTCAAAACAATGACAAAAGTTTCGGAACTAGTCAAAGAACGTGAAAACCAATCAAAATATACTCAAAGACTTATAATTTAATCAATTAAAAATAATTACCATCTCTATATGAAAATTCAACAAAGTCAACACTCGGAACCACGCCCCCTGATTCTTAAAATTCTCGAAGAAAAATATCACTCATAGCACCAAGAACTCAAATATATAATTTATTCCTAATTTAATATCCAATATTGTGGTCAATATCCAAAAAAACTATTTCTAGGTCTCTTTAAAATTGCACAATTTCAACAAATTTTCATGTTAAAATCCATGTATTTAATTTACAACAAGTGAGAATCACTTACCTCATGATAGATGATGAAAATGGCTCCTCCAAATCACCTTAGCAAGAGAGAAATGAGTTCAAATGAGCAAATTCCTGATTTGCAACTTTTGTTTTGCCTAGAATATTCCTCTTTGTGATCACGAAAGAACCCTCGCAATAGTGAATGCCAACCAACCTCACCCAGGGAAACCTTCTACGTGAATGCGAGACTCCACTCTCGACCGTGACCCACTGCCTGAACAGGCTTCTCGAATGCAAACGAGAACACGAGCCCATGTCCGCAAATGTGAAGGCCAAATATTCCAGCCTCAAACAAATACCTTTCACAATCGCGAATAGCTAATCCACGTCCAATCTATTGGAAACGGTAATTGGAATAATAGTACCCAACAACAGTCGGAGTCGGTTTCCACAAGGATTTATAATGAGTGTTAGGAGTATACACTTGACAAAAGTGAATGGAATAACTAAATTTACACTTTCACAAAAGGTTTTGGTTTCTAATTCTGCTTTTACTCTAACAAGTGTAAGCTATGAAAAAGAACTATAAGCGAATGATTGTTTTTGGTAGTTTTCCAAATAGTTAAAATTTCTAGGGATATGAACATAACCTATGTGTTCGTCTAATGGGTTAAATACGTTAATTCTTATTTTATTGATCGGGATTAATTATGGCTCTCAACTCTATGTTACCAACTCAATACCTCTCAATCAAAGAGGGATTTTGCCCAATTCGGCTTTCTCGAGTCCAAATAGGTCTCAAAAAAAAATATTTGATATGAGTTCAAGTTGGATTCTCACTATCTCTAGTTTGAACCCTTTAATTAGGCTAATCAAACTCTCAATTAACCCAATTCCTTGTTAGCCAAGTTATCCTAGATTAGGTATCTCTTTCTCAAGTAGAGACTAAGTCAAAAAGGTATGAATCAATTTTTGCAACCATTAATTCTAAAATTGAAGCATGAACTAAGCCAAATAGTCAACAACCAATCATAAACAAGAATTAAATTAAATACCAATAAGGTATACACACTAGGGTTGGGTCACAACCCTAATAAAAATCTAGCTACTAATAGTGGGAATTAAAGAAAATAAAGAAGAAACGCTCATTAAACTCATAATCAAAGAGTAACATAACAAGATATAATGTTTAAACACTAAAATAATCACAAATTTCCTAAAATAGCAAAATGTAACGGATACAGCAGCTCAAACTTCAAAACTTGACTTAAAAATGTGAAACTCGTCTATTTATAGTGGCCCAAAATTCACTGACAAGAATGCCCCTCAGAAGGTTTTGAGGCTGCACAATTCTATATGCAGTCCACATATTTCTTCAATTGGCAGGAGATTTGATTCTGAAGCCACACATTCTGTATTGCGTCTGTGAAGTATCTTCTGGGGACGCAAAATTCTTGTGCGGTCCTCACTTCATCAAGGCTTCAGGTATTGGTCTTTTGCATACTCTGAATTTTGAATCATTTATCGGTGCAAACCTTGTTTTGCGGCTGCACAAGTCATGTGTTGTTCGCACATTGGTAAAAATCATGCTGGGTTCTTTCACTTGGGCTATGGCCGCAGAAATCCTTTTGCGGACCACACTTATTTGATTATATGCCCTTTATTGCCTTGTGAATCATAATTTTTAGTCGGATTTCATCATTGGAGACCAAACTTCCATATTCCTGCAATTTGCACACTTTCAGTAGTTTTGGGAATAAAAATCGATATTTTCGGACTGAAACAAAAGCAAAAATGGGCTAATAAGTAGTCGAAATCCCTAATTATCAAATACCCCAAACTTAAGTTGTTGCTTGTCCTCAATAAAATAAATTAATTCCCAGCTCCTAGGGGTAAGGGTCATTTCAGAGAGTCAAACATGAGCCATTCACTCATCAGTTGGGACCAACAACTAAACATACTACTCATGCATTATCAACAAGGTGACAAGTCAAATATTCATGCACATATAGTTCTAATGTGACCATTGAGCTTCAAGAATTGACTTTACTCAGCAAGAACACTTATTCTATCATGTAGTCCTTGCTGGACTCCAAACTCTTCCTCCTCTACTTTCTATTTGCCAAGCTCACTTAAGAAATTAACACTGAATCCAAGGATTCATGAAATGTTCACTCACCTATCACAAGACATGTCACAAATGTGGCTTTAAGTACCATAGGCTTTCCCCTCATGAAGATCACCACTAATCTAAGCTCACTCATCTCAAAATCAAGTAGGACTTCTTTTAGTTTGTAATGGAGCCTTTTGGGTTAGAGTAGGATACTTTATGGGTATGTGGTTAAACCTTCCATAAGCACTCCACCTTTTCATTTCTTGGCTTATAATTACCAATTCTTTTAGGCATTTTTCTTTCGTTGGGGATTAGAGAGACTTAAATCACTCTTTCTTATTCATTTCATTCTTTTACTGCATTTTTGATAGGTATAACTACCTCTTTTTGAATCCATAAACCATTCCACTTATTCACGTTTCACACTTTTTTTGTTCTTTTTCTTTTCTTGCCTTCTCTTTTTATAGAGATCATTTATTTTCTCTTTTTGTGCCTTGATACCTTTTTAAAAAAAATTGCTCATCTCTCCCCAAAACTTATGTTCTAAGCCACTTGTTTCAAATGTTAAAGAAAGTTTGGGTGCCAAGAATAGGTCACAACAAAACGGGTAAAGCCTTATAACATGGTTGTCAAATAATGAAGGCTAGAGGATGGAAGGGGTTGACTAGGGATAACGATATTGGTTGGCTATTGAAAGCTCAAACAGGCCAAGGAAAGCCTGCAATCACCTCTAAAACTAAAAAAAACTTAAAAGTTTTCCTTGAAACACATTTGGGGCAAGTTCTAGACCATTCGCACTGACACTTGGACTAACAAAAAATCATCTCACCCCTCATGCCACTAGATTGTAAAAGAGGATAAGGTCGAGAGCCTACAATGACCACATTCAAGTTTAAAGATCACTACGGTCCAATTAAACCACTTGCTTATTACCAAAATCAATTCAAGGGTCACAAAGTCACTAACTAGAGCTATTTTCTTAAAAAACCTTATCTCTAACCATATGCACGTAATTAAGTGTGCCGGTACCAAATGAATCATTATTAAATCTTCGAGTATAACTTGATTAGGTATTTTTATTCTTTACTACTACTATTATTACCTAAACACAAAAACTCTTATTTCCTTAAGAAGGTTGTCACGCCATCCATCGTTGGGACGAGTCACCCGGGTCATACAACAACTGCCTTTGGAAAGAACCATGGCATTAAGAATACCAAAGGTTTATTATATACAAAATCACAAAAAGAAGCTACTTAACAAAACAAGATCTAAAATGGAAAATATAAAGAGGAAAATAAGCAAGAACAAATATAGAAAAAACTATTAAATATAGAATGAATATACATAATAAGAGAGAGAGAGGAGATAGATGAATACAAATAAGAAAAAGAAGAGTATAATCAAATTATTACAGACCAAATGTATCAACGTAAACTAGTGTATCAAGTGAACTCTAC
>MU716653.1:96109-204812 GCA_026770625.1 Nicotiana glauca | reverse complement strand
CCCCCCACGAATAAAAGTAAGCATTGTTCCAATGCTTAGAAAAATAAGAGTAAAAGAGGAGAGGGTGAAGAAACTCTCTATGAATCCATGGACATCTCAATGTCACCAGCAATGTCAGCTCCCTCAAGATCAGCAAACTAAATCTCATCATCATCAAATCTAAGTGTGGCAAGGTTGGCGCACATCTCACGCTCTGTTGATCCATGTCCAATCCGAACTCAATAGTAAGTGGAAACGGTTGGAAGAATAGCACCCAACAAGAGTCGGGGTCGATTTCAACAGTGAGTTACAATGGGTGTTAGGAGTATACACTTGACAAAGGCGAATGGAATAACTAAATTTGCACTTCCACGAAAGGTTTTGGTTTCTAATTCTACTTTTACTCTAACAAGTGTAAGGTGAGAAAAAGAATTATAAACGAATGATTGAATTTGGTGGTTTTCCAAATAGTTAAAAAGTCTAGTGTAACGACCCGACCAGTTATTTTGAGCTCTAGCAGATCTTTCAATAGTTTGAGGACATGAGCAGCTTCACTTCAGGTATTATGACTTGTACGTATGGTTGGAATTGAAGTTTGTGGAGTTCAGAGTTGATTTGGAAAGTAAAATTTTGAAACCTTTAAGTTGGAAGAATTGACTAAGATTAAATTTTTTTAGTAAACGTCCTCAGAATTGGGATTTGAAGGTTTCAGCAGGTTAGTATGATGATTTTTGACTTAGGAGAATGTTCAGATCGGGTTTTGGATGACCCGGTAGCGATTCTACGGTTATTGTGGAAGTTAGCATTTATGGAAGAATTTCATAAGTTTGGGTTGAAGTGCATTTCAGTGTTATCGATGTCCGTTTTGAATTTCGAGTCTAGGAATAGATCTATATGGTGATTCGGGTATTGGGGCATGTCTGAAAGTGGATTCGGAGGTCCGTAGGTCCTTTTGGAGTCATTTGGCTACAAGTTAGAAATTTGAAGGTTTTGAGAAGTTTGACCGGAAGTGAACTTTTCGATATCAGGGCCGAATTTCTATTCCGAAAGTTTGAGTAGGTCCGTAAAGTCAAGCATGACTTGTGTGATAAATTTGAGGTCAATCGGATGTGATTTATAGGTTTCGGTATCGAATGTAGAAGTTTGAAGTTCTAAAGTTCATTAAACTTGAATTGGAGTGCGATTCATGGTTTTGGCATTGTTTTATTTTATTTAAAGGCTCGACTGAGTTCATAACGTGATTTGGGATGTGTTAGTATATTTGGTTAAGTTCCTGAGGGCCTTGGGTGGGATCTGGATGGTAAATCGATCGAGTTGGACTTGGGAAAAAGGCTAAGGGCTATTGTCACCCGGTGTAACCGCACCTACGATATTTTGGTCGCAGGTGTGGAGCCACAAAAATGGCCATGAGGGTTGCATATACGATTTTAGCTAGGGAGTGCTGGGACCGCAGATGCGGTAACCTCGCTGTAGAAGCGAGACTGCACCTGCGGAAGAGAAGGCACAGAAGAAGCAATGGGCTAGGAGCCCTAGACCACAGAAGCAACATATTGTCCGCACTCGTAGAACTGCAAAAGCGGTCAAGTGACCGCAGATACGAAGAATCGCTGGGTGGTGTGTTTATTTTAAAGACAGGATTTGGCCACTTTTCACCCATTTTAACTGTGGTTGGCAATTTTGGATCCTTTGGAGAGGGGATTTCATCATCTATTATGAGGTAAGTAAGTCCCGCATGTAGGAAGTTAAATACATGATTATATATGGATTTGAATATGGAAATTTGTGAAAATTATGGGTTTTTGGTAGAAGACCTAGAAATTGGTATTTTTAGATTTTGCCCACGAAATTGGACATGGAATTAGGAATAAAATATGTATTTGAGTGTGTAATGTTATGGGTAATCTTTCTCTTCGAAAATTTAGGAATCCGGGCACGTGAGCCCGAGGGCATTTTGTCAAGTTTTTGAGAGGAGTTAGGAATTTATATAAATCGATTTTTTGTGAGCATTAGAGCATGCATTTATGGATTTTCTCATTTATTGACTAGTCTTGGTAGCGTTGAGAATTTATTTGAGGTTATTGAAGGGCTTGGAAGCCAGTTATGGAACTTCGGAGCGAGGTAAGTATCCTTTCTAGCCTTATAAAAGGGAATTAACCCCATAGGGCAAATAAGAAAATATGTGCTCCTATTTGTGGGGGCTACGTATGCATGGGGTGATGAGAGTCCGTGTGTTGCTACTGTTATGATTAATTCCGGGTAGTCTAGGACCCAAAAACATGCTTTTCTTGCCGTACTTGTGATTTTATTGAAGATTTAAAAGGCTTAAATCATATCGAACTTGGTAACCAAATTTCTAAAAGGCTAAACACCACTTTCTTGATTGTTAAAAGAGAAGTTGTGATTTCCTTGGGTAATTGTTTCCATGATGAATTCTTGATTGACTGTTTGAATGTGTGTATATATGTGTACCCTCATCGCATGTATGATTCACGAGCAGGGTAATTATTTTCTTTATATTTGACCGTATCGCATGTATGATTTGCAAGTGGGGTAATAGATGCATCTATGATTCACGCCATTCGACCCTCTAGCAGTGTACAATTTAAATATTGTATTGGATCGGGCCATACGACCTTGGCATGATTTGCGCATGATTTGGTTGATTCTTTTGGAATTATTGATAATGGATGTGGCCTCATTGGTCGGGGATGTAAATTGTTAAAAGATGAATATAAGTTTGAAGATTTCTATCAACAAAGAATTGTTTACCTGCCTTATGATTATTGTGTTTGTAGTCGCTTTATAAAATCCATGATTTTTCAAAGTATTGGTATTATATTATCGGACCACTAGTAAGTGCCAAAGTCGACCTATCGTTACTACTTCTTCGAGATTAGACTGGATTACTTACTAGGTACGTGTTGTTTTCATACTCATGCTACACTTACTGTGCATTTTTGTTGCACATGCACATATATGCATGGTGGCCTCGTTGGGTGCAGCGGCATGGTTGATATGGAGACTTAGGAGAGCTGCATCGCTCGAGATGACCCGCATCTAGCAGAGCCTCCTTCAGAGTATTGTATTTTTTTGTCCAAATTGTATTATGGACTGTTATTGTATTATATTTTATTTCCTAGAAATTGCTCATGCACTTGTGACACCGGGTTCTGGGATGACTACGAGACTATTCAGTATTTAAATTTGTTAAAGACATCATTATTTCCTCGGTCAAGTTCATTATTTATTATCTAATGTAAGGAAAAGAAATGATTTAAAAAATACTAAAATAAAGAATTAATTAACTTCTTTGTGTTGGCTTGCCTGACACTGGTGTCCGGCACCATCACGACCCTTAATTAATTTTGGGTCGTGACATCTAGGGATGTTACCATAACCGAGGTGTTCGTGTAATGGGTTAAATATGTTAATGCTTATTTCATTGAACGGGGTCTATTATAGCTCTCAACTGTACGTTACCCACTCATTGACTCTCGGTCAAAGAGGGATTTTGCCCAATTCGGCTTTCTCACGTCCAAATGGGCTTCAAACAAAATAGTTGTTATGAGCTCAAGTCAGGCTCTCACTATCTCTAGTTTGAAACTTTTAATTAGGCTATTCCAACTCTCAATTAACCTAATTCCTTATTAGCCATATCCTAGACTTGGTCCATCTTTCTTAAGTAGAGACTATGTCAAAAAGGCATGAATCAATGTTTGCAATTGTGACACCGGATTCTGGGATGACTATGAGATTATTCATTATTTAAATTTGTCAAAGACAATATTATTTCCTCGGTCAAGTTTATTATTTATTTTCTAGTGTAAGGAAAAAAATGATTTCAAAAATACTAAAATGAGGAACTAATTAACTTCTTGGTGTTGGCTTGCCTGACAGTGGTGTCCGGTGCCATCACTACACTTAATGTATTTTCAGTCGTGACAATATGTTATCAGAGCATTAGGTTCACTTAGGTCTCACGAGTCATGAGCGAGTCTAGTAGAGTCTTGCGAATCGGTACGGAGAAGTCTGTACTTATCTTTGGGAGGCTATAGGGCTGTTAGGAGCACTTCACTTCTTGATTTCCTCATCGCGCGATTTGATTCCTTTTAGGCTTATGCCTCTTCCCCACTCAATCTTATGCGATACGAAGCGCTTATTATAACTCGGGAATTGAGGAATTATAATGGTACTACAGATGGGTGCGGGATGTTTCTCCCTACGTAGTTGTTTGGGCTATTGTCATCGCCTTGCAGAAGGATGTTCTGTCACTTTAGCTCAATATCTGTACTTATGAGAGCTTTAAGGATATGCAAAAGTCGCTATGATGCTCATGAACGGTTATCACACAGTATTGATGTGATGGTAGGATGCATGCCCGGGTGCCGGGGCAGTAAATGACTTGAAAGGAGGTCTACTCAGTGCATGATACATAGATTCAGTATTTTATTTCCGGCAGAAGAAAGACAATCGGACCATAAATGTTCAGGCTTGGGTTGATGGAGTAACGAGATTTGGTATTTTCGAGCGTGGTGGATTTTCTCATATATGATGTGGTGTCGTCACCCTTGATTGAATGTGTTAAGTTCGCCGCTGTTGTGGTCTTCTCCAATTCTTCTTTGGGGAAGGATATTGTGAAGTAGAATCGGGGAAGTGTCTATTAGAGATAGTGGGGTGCAGCAATTTCAGAATTTAATGGGTATTTCTAATGTCTACGGCTCGAGAAGGAGGATCTTTGGAAAGGTTTGAAGCTAGTAGCGATCTATCAGTTCAAGTGCTATAGAGATAGAGACTGATTTAAGGAAACAACTGGGTAGTAAGGATGAGGAAGGACATGTGGGAAATGCCATGCAGTGGTTAAATTTTTAGAAGGCTAGGTGTAAGAAGCGAAAGTGGAGTAGTTACTTAAAGAAGAGGATTTGACCAGAATGGGAGAGTGGCAGAGTAGTATATGAGTTCAGTGACAGGATAACTACTCCTTTTGAGGAAAGTTTAGGGTGATTTGGAAATTTTAGTGGACGGTGATTGGGTCCACGGCCTTAATTTGAAATATTAGGCTACTATAACAAGATTGGATGCAACAGAAAGGAGTTGCTTGATATGAAAAAGGATACAACATGACTTTGGATTTAGAGGTATTGCCATACATTTAGTTGATGTCAATAAGGAGCCACCAGACTTGTACAGCTAGTGATTGAGCATGGGCTCAGGATGGTTTACTGATTTCGTAGTAATTGTGCAGTGCAGCACCACTGGGAGATGTCGGCATGTAATTTCCACAGGTGAATTATCTACTGTGAGTCGGTTAGCTACCGTGTTGTGCTGACGGAGCTTTTACGAAGAATTTTACTCACTATCCAGTAAGAGGTCGAATGTGTGAATATTGCTAGAGATTTAGAGTATTTGTGAAATGCTAACAGAAGGATTTCTAGATATTTGGCGAGTTGGTTGTGCAAGAACATGTCAACAATGAAGAAAGAATCTTGGTGGGTTCCAGAGTTGTGTAATAGTAGCTTCAAGCTAAGTGGGAAAGTCCAACCGCCAACGATTGGGTTGCATGGCTATCTACTTGTGAGGTTTCGGGTTATCGGTGTATTGGTGAGTTTTTACATCTAAGGGAAAAAAACATAAGTCGTAATTTGAGCAAAGCAATGAAAGTACAAGAGGGGGGTGAATTGTAAATTATTAAAATTAATTCGTGTACAAGTTGACTTATAACTAGAATAGTCGACTGGATATATAAGTAAGAAGGTATAGTATCTTAAAATAAAATGCAGTAAGTAAATTGCAGGAATTAAAGACACCAAAATTTTATACTGGTTCAGATTCAAAGTGAATCCTAATCCAGTCCCCTTGGGTTGCAAGGGAGTTATCTCTAAGCAATTGAATATTTTCGAGTACAGATGTGATGGATTTTGCATAGTTCTTCTAGCACTCGTTTGATACAATGCCTCACCAGTTGTGTACCCTCTTTCTATCCCTGACTTGTTATACAACAGATTTAAGTAAACTACTATGCTTGTTTGCAGTAGAATAAGGAGAGTATTTTGGTTCGATCAAAGTATATGGGACTAGGGTTTATACAAGAGTATTTATACTACAGTGATGGTAGAGACTTTGTCAACACAAGGGATTTGATCGTTGGAAAGAATTGATTCTTTCCAAGAATAAGGAGTGAGCCGTTGGCTCCTTTTGATATTCTTTCCTTTGGCAGAAGTTGTATTGCAATATGTTCCTTGATTGTTGGATCTTCTAAATATGTTTGCTTCTCAGATCTTGTCCCATGATACTACCTTGAGTACTTCAACTCCACGAATCTTCTGTCTTGATAGTTCTAGTTCTGTCAATTATGTCGCTGTTTGATTTGAGCTATATTTGATTTCCTAGATTCACATCGTCACTCTAGATTTGTTTATTGAATAATTATTTCCTTCTTTGCGAATCTTTGCGAGTGAGTCCTTTCCTTATTATCATGGCAGACCTTCTTTATTTCCTTGGGTTCCTGCACATGTATATTAATTACATCATCAAAACATGATCTAACAACTATTTGATAAAGGTATGCTATAGTTGGCCTTATTGACTCATGTTCAGGCTTTGGGAAGATTCAGGATTTATGCTTCGTATAGAGGTGATTTACAACGGAAGTGATTTAGTCGGGTACTTCATTGATTGGGTGTTCATGTGCCAGCGGAGCCTGGGAGTTGATTATATTTGGGACCAAGCCAGAGTGGGTGACTCTCAACGACAGTCCTAGTGAATTCAAAGGTTAAAATGCGGTGCCTAGGAATTTCAAATCCGCAAATCGAGCTTTTGTAGCGGATTATGAAAAGAGGCTCAGAATGTTCTATGATATCTTTGGCTTGCGGTGCACCATTTAAGGGAATGAGAGAAAAGGACTTTGGATTCGTAGAAGGATTATCAAAATGATTGTATCTATTAAAGATGTGAATGTGCGTGTAAGGAGGCATGAAACGGTTCATGGGTTCGGAGACAATGAGGTCGCGTGGAATGGAGTCACTCAAGATGAATGTGAATTGAGTTGTTATGTGTTGACTAGATTTATCATTATTTCTAAGAAAAGTTAAAGAAAGGATAGAGGAAGGCGGGTCTGTTAGCCATGGTTGAATTGGAATGGTGGTGGTAGTCATCAGTACCTCCAGCGTGATTAAATTATGCATGTGACATGTGGAAGTACGTGCGAGGCTTGGCGGCCACCATAATTGGTTTTATATGGGATTTAAGTATTATGGCCTATTATATGTAGCGGATCCCGGAAGGGCAATGGTGGTTTAGACCACTACTTGAGGATTTGTATATTCTACGTTTATAAGAATTCATTAGCGTGTTGCTATGGTTCTCTTAGAATGAGTTAATTAAAAGGTTTCTATATGATGGAGTGTCTACCCTATTAGTGGTTTCGGAATTATGATAAAATTCTTGTATTATCGCATATTGGTGTGTTAGGTGTAGTGAAAGGTAAAAAAATTTGAAAGTAAGGATCATGGTTGCGGTTCGGTGTTAACAAGGATGTCACGAGCTCGGGTGAGCAGAAAGGGGATTTGGATGTTTGGAGTAAGCTATTATTGTCTTCAGCGTCACTTGAGATCAGCATTTTTGTGTCGGAAGCTTTGCATCTTGGTCACGAATTCTTGATATGCTTTACAACATTAGTGTGACTAGTGGTATGGATGTGCAGACTTGTTACCTAGCGCGGTAGGTCGTGGGAGCGTATCTCACGGGAATATTGTATAAGTGTGACATGTAGTCACTTGATTGATCAAAGATTTAAACCAAGTGTGAATATTGTGGTAATTGTGCTAATTTGAGAATTTATGCCTGGAGAGTGCACGGTTCATTTGGTTGCTAACTGTGTGAGTTTTTTCAGTTTATGATGGTTCTTCTTGTGTGTTATGGGAAAAAGAGGTTATTATGAACCCTTGAAAGGTTATTAGCCTAGTACGATGTGATCAGAATAGGCTTGAGGTCTGTGAGTGGATTTAAATATGAATATGGGCTCTATGTCAGTCCAGATATGTTCATTTCAGCATAGCACTCCTCATGGAGAAGTATTCGGATGTTAGATGTTTTTTCATCGTCGTCTATTTCATGTAATACTATATTATGCCACGTGAATTGTAAAACAACTTGATAATTCTCTTATGTGTTAAGGTTCCGCGTAGCGATGGTGTTACGCAAGCAGGATGGCTCTTGAAATTCAGATCATATATTGCACCTCAGTTGTGCTTGAGTTTTGTAGCATATGGCGCTATCTGTCTCCCCAGAGATAGTATTACGAACTTAGCGTGCTTGTGGCCGATATTCGAAATTTTCTAGCAATGAGCACTCTAGCTCGATATATATCTCCTTAAATAGATTTTATGTGTGGATAGGCTGGCACACCAACCAGGTATGTTGTTTGGATTGGGTTGCACGCCGCAATTGTGCGATGTTGAGTACAAATCCCTATATTATAATTTGTGTATTTTGTTTCCCATTTTCTTGAGGTAGGTTCATTACACCTTTTCGGTTGTTTCAATTAATTACGCGGGTTAAGTAGTTCCTTCCAGAGTTCATTTTCTTTATTTATGGAATTCAAATTTGTGGCTTGTTGGAACATTATGGCATCATAAGAGATTTTTAGTAGTTCTTGAGGTGGCTTATTTCCTGGGCAGCTTATACTGGGTGAGACAAAATTAATGGACCTGGGACTAGTGCGATAGGATTTATATAAGGCATATTATTGAGTGATTATCGATATTGAGTTCACAATAAGGTAATGGTTATGGTCAGGAGAATAGACCCATTGATTTTTTAACTCGACAGTTAGTTATGAGTTTCTACACATCTCTTCCGTCATGGCAGTACTGCAACACTTGGAACAGGACTTATTTGAGTCATGAGGTGTGTTGTGAGCATCTAATTCATGAAATTTCGGCTATCGTCATCAGAGGATGTTATTATGGCCATGTAAGTTATGCAGCACATAGTGTGGATTCAGCAAAGGTATGCAGTCATGTTCTAGTACATTGTGTGGTGATTGATACGGTGTTTATATGTCGAAAGCAGGCCTGGCAAAGAGTTCCGGATGTTGGAACTGAGCTCTAAGGCTTATTTGACTAAATAAAAGAGAATATCTTCAGATTTGTTCGAGGTAGTGTGCTCAACTAATTTGTGGTAGCACGGGTAGTTGCATAAAGCATTAAAAGAGTGATTTCGGACGATTCCAGCACAGTTCGTAGCACATTTGAGGATGAACATATGTTTAAGTGGGAGAGAATGTATCAACCCGACAAGTCGTTTTGACTTGTAGCGTGTCGTTCAACAGTTTGAGGCCATAAGCACCTGCACTTCAGGTATTATGACTTGCACGCATGGTTGGAATTCAAGTTTGGGGAGTTCAGAGTTGATTTGGAAAAAAAATTCTCATTTCGAAAGCTTTAAGTTGGAAGAATTAACTAAGATTGGATTTTTGAGTAAACGGCCTCGAAATCGGGATTCGAAGGTTCCAGCAGGTTCGTATGATGGTTTTAGACTTGGGCGATGTCTGGATCGGGTTTTGGATGACTCAGGAGCATTTCGGTGCCTATTGTGGAAGTTAGCATTTTTGGAAAAATTTCATAAGTTTTGGTTGAAATGCATTTTGGTGTTATCAATGTCTGTTTGGAATTTCGAGTCTAGGAATAGCTCCGTATGGTGATTCTCGTATTGGGTTTTGCGGAAGTCGATTCGGAGGTCTATAGGTCGTTTTGGATTTATTTGGATAAAAGTTAGAAATTTAAAGGTTTTGAGAAATTTTACCGAAAGTGGATTTTTTGATATGGAGGTTGAATTCTGATTCCAGAAGTTGGAGTAGGTCCGTAAACCGGAATATGACTTGTGTGCAAAATTGACGTCAATCAGACGTGATTTGATAGGTGTTGACATTGAATGTAGAAGTTTGAAGTTCCAAAGTTCATTAAGCTTGAATTGGAGTGCGATTCATGGTTTTGAAATTGTTTGATGTGATTTAAAGGCTCGACTGAGGGCCTCGGTGGGATTCATATGGTAAACGGATCAAGTTGGACTTGGAAGAAAGGTTGAGGGTTATTGTCGCCTAGTGTAACTGCACCTGCGAGGTTTTGGCCGCAGGTGTGGACCTACAGAAATGGCCATGAGGGTCGCAAATGCGATTTTTTGGCTGGGGAGTGCTAGGATAGCAGATGCGGTCATCTCGCCGCAGAAGCGAGATAACACCTGCAGAAGAGAAGGCGCAGAAGCAGAAATGGGCTAGGAGCCCTGGACCGTAGAAGTGGCATATTGGCCATTTTTCACTCATTTTCACTTTGGTTGGGCGATTTTGGAGCCTTTGAAGAGGGGGATTTCATCATCTATTATGAATTAAGTAATTCCCGTATGTAGTAAGTTCAATACATGATTATATATGGATCTGAACATGGAAATTAGTGAAAATTGTGGGTTTTTGGTAGAAGACCTAGAAATTGGTATTTTAGAATTTTGACCACAAAATTGGACATGGAATTGGGAATATATATATATATATATATATATATATATATATATATATATATATATATATGAGTTCATAATGTTATGGGTAATCTTTATTTTCGAAAATTTCGGAATCCGGGCACGTGGGCCCGAAGGCGATTTTGTCAAATTTTCGATCGGGGTTAGAAATTATTATAAATTGGATTATTGTGAGTAACTGAGCATATATTAAAGGATTTGCATAATTATTGGCTATTTTTGGAGTGCTGTGCATCGATTTGAGTCTTCGGAAGGGCATGAAATGCCGGTTATGGAACTTCGGAGCAAGGTGAGTCTCCTTTCTAACCTTGTGAGTGGGAATTAACCCCATAGGTGATTTAATCAAATATGTGCCCCTATTTTTTGGGGCTACATATGCACGAGGTGACGAGAGTCTGTACGTAACTACTAACTATGTACGATTAAAAGATAATATCCCACTCACGAATCATACATGCGAATCATGAATCATACGTTTGAATCACGAATCATACGTACGGACTCTCATCGCCTCGTGCGTACGTTGACCTAACAAATAGGATCACATATTTTATTAAATCACCTATAGGGTTAATTACCTCTTACAAGGTTAGAAAGGAGACTCACCTCGCTCCGAAGTTCCATAACCAACATTCCACGCCCTTCCGAAGACTCAAATCGATGCACAACACTTCAAAACTAGCCAATAATTATGCAAAACCTTTAATATATGCTCGGTTACTCACAATAATCCAATTTATAAAAATTTCTAACCCTGATCAAAAAGTTGACAAAATTACCCTCGGGCCCACGTGCCCGGATTCCAAAAATTTTTTAAAGATAAAGTTTGCCCACAACCTCACGTACTCAAACATATAATTTACTCTCAATTTCATGTCCAAAATCGTTGTCAAAATCCAATAATACAAATTTCTAGGTTTTCCCTCAAACTCCAAGTTTTCCACTAATTTCCATGTTCAAATCCATATCTAAATAACGTATTTAACTTGTAATGAGTGGGAACAACTTACCTTGTGATACTTGAAGAACTTCTCCCTTGAAGCTCTCCAAATTCGTCCACACCAAATGAAAATGGGAGAAAATGGCCAACTTCCTGATTTTTAAAGAACACATTGCCTCCAGCATGTCCGCACCTATGGTCGCTTCACCGCTTCTGCAGTTCCGCATGTGCGGCCCCACCACCACATCTACGGTCCTTCACTAGGCTGCCCCTTCTGCTTCTGCGCCTCAATTACTGCAGGTGTGGTCCCACTTCTGCCACTATATGACAGCATCTGTGGTCTCTTCACTTCTAGTCCAATGCCGTATTTACGACCCCGTGGTCACTTCTGCGGCCCAAGTCTTGCAGGTGCGGTTACACAAGAAGGCAGCCGCTTCATTCCTTCTTCACATTCCAAATTTGATCCAATAGCCATATGAAATCCACCCAAGGCCCCCGGGACCCCGTCCAATCACACCAACCAGTCCCATAACATAAAGCGGACCTACTCGAGGCCTCAAATCACATCAAACAACACTAAAACCCTGAATCACACTCCATTTCAAACTTGAAGAATTTTAGAACTTTGAACTGCTTCATTCGATGCCGAAACCTATGGAATCACCTCTAATTGACTTCAAATTTCACACACAAGTCATATTTGACATTACGGACCTACTGTAACATTCAGAATCAAAATCTGACCCCTATATCAAAAAGTCCACCTCCGATCAAACTTCTGAAAAACCTTCAAATTTTTAACTTTCGCCAAATGACTCCAAAATGACCTCCAAACCTCCAAATCCATTTCTAATCATGCTTCTAATACAAAAATATCATACGAAGCTATTCCTTGACTCAAAATCCCAAACGGACATCGATAACACTAAAATGCACTTCAACCCAAACTTATGGAATTCTTCCAAAATGCTAACTTCCACAATAGGTGCGCAAACACTTTCGGATCATCCAAAACCTGATCCGGATATATGCTTAAATCCAAAATCATCATATGAACCTGTTGGAACCTTCAATTCTTGATTCCGAGGTCGTTTACTCAAAAATCCAATCCTTGTCAATTCTTCAAACTTAAAGCTTCCGAAATGCGAATTCTCCTTCCCAATCAACTCCGAACTTCCCAAAATTCAATTCCGACCATGCATACAAGTCATAATACCTGATGTGGAGCTGCTCATGGCCTCAAACTGCCGAACGACGTGCTAGAGCTCAAAATGACTGGTCGGGCTGTTACATTCTCTCTTACTTAAACGTACGTTTATCCTCGAACATGCTGAGAACTGCACCATAGTTGCCCAAAATCACTGTTTAACAACTTGAGCACCTACTCGTGCTACCACAACTCAGTTGAGCACATTAATTCGATCATATCTGAAGATATTCTCTTTTATTCAACAAATAAGCTTAGAACCTAGTCAACACCCGAAATTCTCTGCTATGCCTGCTTCCATCCTACGAATACCATATAAATCACTACACGATGCACCGATACATGATTTCATGCTTTTGTTGAATTCACACTATGCACTGCATAGCTCACATGACCATAATAACATCTTCTGATATCAATAGCCGAAATTCCACAAATCTGATGCTCCTAATGCACCTCATAACATATATAAGTCTTGTCCCAACTTTTTCAATACCGCCATGACAGAAGAGATGTGTAGAATTGATAACTAACTGCCGAGTCAACAAATCGTTGAGTCTATACTCCTGACAAGAATCATTACCTCATTCTGAACCAAAGAATGGTATTTTCTCTTTTATATACTTCATTTAATCCGATCACACTGATCCTAGATCCAATAATCTTGTCTCACCCAATACGAACTGCATACGCCACCCCTGGACATGACCAAAAGTCCCATATGATGCCACAATATGCTTATAGGCTATAAACTCGAACGTGATACATAAGAAAAACAAACTCTGGAAGGGACTACTCAACCTATGTAACTAATTAGGCAACCGAAAAGGTGCCATGAACCTTCCTCAGAAAATGGGAAGCAAAACACACAAAATGAAATATAGGGGACTTTACTTATCATCATATTGTTATGGCGCGCAACCTGATCCAAACAACATAGGACTCACATAAGGAGATACACACCGAGCTAAATTTCTGATTACTGCTAAATACCGAAGATCGGTTGCAAGCACACTAAGCGTGTAATACCATCCTTGGGAAGAAAGATAGTGCAATAAGCTACAAAACTCAAGCACAACTAAGGTGCGATATATAATCTTAATCACAAGAGTCATCCTGCTCACGGAACACCATCGCTACGCAGAACCTCATCGCATAAGAAATTTATCAAGCTGTTTCACAACTAACATGGCCCAATATAGCATTACAAGAATTAGCCGACGACGTAATAGAATCCAACATCCGAATACTCCTTCATAAGGTGCTATATGCTAAAATGAACACATCCGGCTCGATATTAAGCCCACCTTTATATTAGATCCATCCAAAGAAATCAAGCCGATTTTGATTGCACCGTACTAGGCAGATAACCTTTCAAGGGTCCATAAGTAACCCATTTTCCTATAACTCACAAGAACAACCATCATAACCGGAGTAAACCTCCACTATCAATATCCCAATAACCCAAGTGCCCTTCAGGCATGAATTCTCAAATTAGCGATATCGCCACAATCTTCATACTAGGTTTAAACTTCCAATCGGTCAAGTGACTACATGTCACACTCATACAATCTCCTCGTGAGACATGCTCCCACGACCTTCCACACTAGGTAACAAGTCTGAACAACCATACCACCAGCCACAATGACACTGTAAAGCATAAAAAGAATCCATAACAAGGTTGCAAAGCCTCTTTCACAAAACACCAACCTCAGGCGACGATGAAGACAATACCAGCTTATTCTAAATATTCAAATCCCTTTCCTGCTCATCCGAGCTCATGACATCCTTGCCAAAACAGAACTGCAAACTTGGTTACTCACTTCCAAATTTCATACCACTCACTGCACCTACATGCCAATATGCGACAATAATAGAATTGTATCATAACTCCTGAACCACTAATAGGGTATAGACTTTGCCATACATAACACTTTACCTAACTCATTCCAATAGAACCATAGCAACATGCGAGTGAATTCTCACAACTGTAGAACATTCAAATCCTTAATTAGTGGTCAATACTAGCATAACCCTTCCGGGATCTGCCTACACATTGTCACACCTACTTTTTACTACCCCTAGAAGGGTATAAGGGAGTTTTTCCAATATAAAAGACAATCAAAACGGGATTAATTATTCTTATTCAAAATCTCTACTTGGGATAGTTTATGTGTCCCAAGTCACCGGTTTTAAATCTCGAATCGAGGAAATATTGACTATGTTTTACAGTCTGTGAACACAGAAATCCGGGTAAGGAATTCTGTTAATCCGAGGGAAGGTGTTAGGCACCCCCGGATTTCGTGGTTCTAGCATGGTCTCTTAAACTATCATAATTGGCCTATCATCTTATTTTAATACATGTTTTAGCCTATGGTACATTTTTAACTTATTAGCCGCTTTTAATTAATCTTAGGAAGATTCAATGTTATTTAAAACATGCCTTGAACCATGCCACATGAAATGTACCCGCGGTCCACGACACATTTTATTTAACATTGTTGATATTTGGAGTTAGGTCACATGAAATGCACACCCGAGTTTAAGGAAATTAAATTTAAATAGCGCGCCTAAATCAAATACGCACTTTCAAGTTTGCGAGGGCCATGGAAAATTTAACTAATGGCACACCTCGATTCTAATTTCAAAGGATGTTTGAACTAATCTTTTAAGGGCCATAAAATATATGCTTTATTGAAATTGCATAGCTCAATCTAATTACAAGAATTACTTAGACTAATGTGATTTAAGGCCATATTTATAGGACTACTAAAAAGGTGCGTTGGGCTTTCAGGTTTTTGGGCCATACCTATTAGATAAAATCAGTAGCAGAAATTAAATGATGAATTGGGCTCAAAAGTGGGCCCCAAAAAATGATAAGGCTTAACGATTCCTTATTCCAGGCGGCCTCAAAGACCAGGCCCAAAGAGTTGACTGGGCCCAATAGCCGTGAACAAAACATGGCAATTGGTATACATGAAACCAAAAATGCAGCTACACCCAAATGATCATTATATTTCTAATAGAAAATGTCTAATTGAACAAGATATAAGAACTCACGTTTCAATCTCAAATAAGCTTAATTATAAACACATTATGTGAGGTTCGAATCCCAATTATGACCTCAACAAAAACAGCATAAACCTTACACAATTTAGCATATTTGTAACTTGTCAAACTAACAATTCATTATTTGAATTATAGTTCTTCAAGAACACAAATGCACCATCCGAACTCTAGAAGGAAATGTGCTAAAGAGATTGTGATACAACACCCAGAATCTGAGAACTAAACTGAGCATGAAATAGATTTAAGCTAAATTAAAGGAAAAACAATCAAGCAAGCTTAGATCCATGCCATAGGAAGTCAGATATTTCACAAATGCTTTGGCTTATGCACAAATCAAATCTTAGAAGCTATGATATTGATCCATTGACCCAACTCACATACAAGATTCAAATCAGTAATGTAATGAACATGAAGAACTTAAATTATTACAGCTAACTGAAGGAAACAGAAGACTAAGAATTCAGTAAAACAACATTTATCATTTGAATTCCATGATTGATTACATATTTGCATTTCACCTTATCATTCAAAGCTCAAAGTATACCTGGAACAAATAAGAGACAATCAGAAAATCTCAACAATGAAATAGCAGTAACATCAGGTCTTTAACAGCTGCAAAAGCAATGCTCAATCAGCTACAGCTATCTCTTGAACCCAGATTAAAGTAATCCAAAAAAAATCCAGAAAATGAAAGCAAGTCTCAATGTAACACTGATTGCAGGAAATTCATTTTTGTTCTTCTTCTTCCTAGTTTTCCAAAACTCTATCAATGAGTGTCCATTTTTTAGCCGTTTCCTCAATTTTCAGGATCTGATCCCTATATATTTTCTGAGAAAGCAATCTTATATAGAGGGATTTATGGCAGCAAAAATGAATTCACAATTTGATAATTACCCTTTCTCCAATTTACTTTTGTTCAACTAGAACCCTAAAATTTAAACTCAATTACTGAACTACCCACTCCCCTCTTTCCTGGAAGTTTCCCAAATAGTTATAGCAAGATTCTCTTGGCCAATTTTAGGCATAGCAAGATTCCCTTGGCCAATTTTCCTAAACTACCCTTTAGACTTCTTTTATTTACCTTCAGAAGATCACATGTCAAATTACCCCAAGACCCAGCCTAAACCCAAGGTTATGTATACTAACAGCCCAAACCTAAAACTTCAAAATGAATAGGGGAGAAAGAAATCTGATTCATCAAGCCTTTATAAAATTAGCGACTAAACCTAAATAATTTCGGCCAAAAACAAAACTCAAATAGAAACAATCACAAATAGGTATTAATCCAAATCACGCAATTGAACAGTTAGAACTATTGATTTTAATCAAACGAAAATTAATTCAAACACACAAAAAAACAAGAATCAGAGAAAGATAAAGAAAACAAGAAACGGACACGAAGAACGGAAGAGAAAAAGGAATGGTACTAGTCTTAGCCGAAATAAATCGACGAAGGCGACGAGCTTGGCCTGTGTTCATAGTCTGGTCAGGAGCTGGTGACTCTCAAAATGAGCCAAAATTATCGTTAACCAATAATTCTGAATGAGAACAATCACTCAACGGAAGTCTTGAGTTTGATCGAGTCTTGGGAGAGTAGGAATCAGAAAATTATTTTTCTTTGATTTTTAGATTCAAAATTGAGGAGAAAGGGTGGGGATTTCGGGAATATTAACAATGGCTTAATCTTTGAGGGAGTATGGGGAGTGGATGGTGAAATTTTGGTGTGATTTTGAGCTTCAACACTGCCAGTAGAGAAATCCGGCAGGTGGTAGGTGGTGGTAAGAGATGAGAGGTCTAAGAGATGAAGAATATGGTCCTAGGTTACTCTTTTGGACAGTTTTAATTAAAAAGAAAGGGAGTTTCACAGCCGTTGAATGATGAAAAATGATTAGTTGAGATCAGTTTAACATAATTGAACTCAAAATGACGTAGTATCGCCCCCACGCTATGCTGTTTCAAAAGGTCTTGAAGACTAACAACTTAGGCCGGGTACTGGCTGGGTTTGGGCCAAATTTTGAGACGGGTTTGGTACGAAATTATCTGGGCTGATATGAATTTGGCCCAAAAATAGCCTTCTTAATTCTTTTTCCTCTTAATTTCAATTATTTTTTTTAAATTAATTTAAATCCTAAATTAACTCTTAAATTAAATTAATTTCCCAAATTAAACTAATTAATCAACATAATATTTACAATAGTTAATTAATTCCAAATTAAAA
This sequence comes from Nicotiana glauca, assembly GCA_026770625.1. Classification (NCBI taxonomy): domain Eukaryota; kingdom Viridiplantae; phylum Streptophyta; class Magnoliopsida; order Solanales; family Solanaceae; genus Nicotiana; species Nicotiana glauca. Next base: position 186,869 of record MU716653.1, on the reverse strand, counting down.
GAAACTACAAAATTTAAAGGTAAAAGTCAAAAATACAAAATGAGTCATTTTTTGTGATTTTAATCATTTTTATGAGATAACTAAATTGTTAATTAACATAAAAATATAGAATGAAATTCTTAATGCAAATACAATGTATTTTTATAATTTTCATGAATTAAAATAAAATTAAGCATGCACAGACAAATGCAAATAATTAATAAAATGCTACAAACAATCTACAAAATTACAAATAATGGGAAAATTTATTTTTCTTGAATTTATGGGAGTAATTCACATTGGGCAAAAATTACGTGCTCACAGCTACCCCTCTTTGCCTGAAAATACGAAGAGTTTTTGTGCAAAGTAAAAGTGAGCGGATACGAGCGATTTTTGCCCGTTTGAATACTCCGTGGGAAGCATTTTTGAAAGATTTGACCGCACACTGCTTCCGAGGTTGCCTAAATATCCTTGGCTATAAAGGAATTAGGTTAGTGTAGTTCAAGAAGTTTCGGTAGTTGGGACTACCATGAAGTTGTGATTGTATTATTGTTGCTGCTACTATTGCTTGCATAACTGCTTACTACACCAAGACAAAATAAAAGAAGCTAGACTAAACTATGATATATGAATTACAAGGATCCTATCTATACTTCTTCAAACGTGATCTTATAGTTTCCATTGCTCTGTTGACTTGTACTCTCCATATGAGATTACCTTTGTTGCTATCTTGAATTGTATTCTGAGGTGCTTTCCCTTTGTTTTTCAGGCGGGCACCTGATTGCTGAACGTGAATCGTTTTCCTTCAAACATTGCTGCATTCTCTTTGTTCTACAGGTGGGCTCCTGATTAGCAACACTTGAATTGCTTCTTCCCTTCGTTCTCCAGGCGGGCTCCTAATTACGAACAATTGAATTGTTTCTTCCCTTCGTTATTCAGGTGGGCTCCTGATTACCAACACTTGAATTAATGCTTCCCTTAGTTCTCCAGGCGGGCTTCTGATTACCAACACTTGAACTGCTTCCTTTCTTTCTCCAGGTGGGCTCCTGATTACCATCACTTGAATTGTTGCTTCCCTTCGTTCTCCAAGCGGGCTCCTGATTACTAACACTTGAACTGTTTCTCTTCGTTCTCCAGGTGGGCTCTTGATTACCAACACTTTAATTTCTACTTCCCTTCATTCTTCAGGTGGGCTCCTGATTACCAACACTTGAATTGTTGCTTCCCTTTCGTTCTTCAGGTGGGCTCCTGATTACCAACACTTGAACTGTTGCTTCCCTTCGTTCTCCTAGCAAGCTCCTGATTACTAACACTTGAACTACTTCCCTTCGTTCTACAGGTGGGCTCCTGATTACTAACACTTGAATTGCTGCTTCCCTTCGTTCTCCAGGCGGGCTCCTGATTACGAACACTTGAACTGCTTCCCTTTGTTCTCCAGGTGGGCTCCTGATTACCAACACTTGAATTGCTTCCCTTCGTTCTCCAGGTGGACTCCTGATTACCAAGACTTGAATTGCTGCTCCCCTTCATTCTTTAGGTGGCCTCCTGATTACCAACACTTGAATTGCTGCTTCCCTTCATTCTCCAGGCGAGCTCCTAATTACCACACTTAAACTGCTGCTGCCCTTCGTTCTCCAGCCGGGCTCCTGATTACCAGCACTTGAACTGCTTCCTCCTGGGACTGCTTTGTCTTTGAACTATCTTTCCTTGTTACCCCAAATGGGTGATTGATTGCTTGACCCTGAACTGCTTTCTATCCTTAAAACTCTTGTTGTTCTCCCTTGCTCTCTAGGTAGGTAACTGATTTCAACAAAATAGATAAAACAAAGAGAATTTTCTGCCCCAGTTTGGTAGCTGGGCACATCTGTGAGTGTTAATTGAATTATGCTACCAAATATCTCTAAGAATATGAAAGCTAGATCCTATTATCCAGGAGGGTCCTGAAAACTTCTAGTAAAATGCCAGTTTTAAAGCTAAATTATAGCTTATAAAGGTATGACTTTTGTTAAATCTTGTTATCTAAGAAAGTCTTAAAACTAAATCTCACTATCTAGGAGGATCCTGAAAATTAAAACCAAGTTCTATCTTAAGAGTGACAACTTTAAGGCTAAATTATACATCCCTACAACAAAACTTACACTAAATCTTGTTATTCAATGGAAATCTTAAAGCTAAGTCCCATTAGGAAGGTCCTAAAAATTTAAAAATAAATCCTATCCTAAGAATGAAAACTTCGAAACCGACTTATATTTCCTCAAGGTAAAGCCTATGCTAGATCTTGTTACTCATAAATGTCTTGAATTTTAACTAAGTTTCATTATCTAGAAGGGTCCTGAGAATTTATGGTAAAACCTTTTTGGTACTTGCCTTTTCCTTACGGAGGGTTTCTCCGAAAGAAACGAAATTTTCTGCCCCTGTTTCAAATCAAAGAAAAATCTTGTCAGTTTAAAAGTGTGGTGGTTAGTTTGTGGCATTCTTGCTGAAGATGGCTCTTCCCTTGCCGTTCTTGCTTTGACTAGCTGACTTGAACTGGCCAAGAATTGTTTGACTTTCTGACTAATCCTTAATCGTTTAACCCTGGATGACCTGAGTGCTCTATACCCAAACCGTTGTTTCACATTTTTGACCCTTCTATTTGAACCTCTGCATCTCCCATGAAATTATTATACCATTCCATCGATTGAACTTTCACTAACACTTTATGTCCCACTTTACATCATACTATCTCTGGCATGTTCTAGCCGCATTTTGCTTTGTGCAATTTGGAGGTTGGTAGTAAGCTTTGAAATTACTTCTTACTTGTTTAAGCAAGGCTTACATTGGAAAATCCGTAGAGAAATAAAACCAAAAGAATGAAATGCGATGACTTTGAGAGTTAGGAATAAGGAAAAAAATTCCAAAATTAGATGACTGTTTGAAAGGGAAAAAGAAAAGAGACTTATTTGAGTGGGGAAGCTGGTACCAATGATCATGACATGAATTTCTTATTAATCAGCCCCGTCTATCCAACCAAACAACTTTTAGTTGTAATACTTTATTCCACGAGATCTTCAAAACCCAATTCCTTCACCAAATCACTGACCTTGTTCGGCCTGTAGTGCCCTGAAGGATTTTCACCAACAAACCTCTATCATTTGTTTATATCTCACTTCACTGTTGCCTTACGGTGCCCGTGAGGGTTTTCACCAATAAGAGTCTCTCGTTTTAGTTTCTCTCATCTTTCGTCACCTTATGGTGCCCGCGAGGGTTTTTACCAATAAGAATCTATCATTTTTCACTATTCCTACTTAGACCGGAGTGTTGCCCCTGATATGAATCACTGTTACTTGCTTGACTTGGCATCTCTTGAAGACTAATAGGAAGATCTTTTTTTGGAGTGTAATGTGGGCTTTGGACGGGGTTCGGAATCAGATTTCTTACAACAATCACAACTTCTGCCCCAATTTCTTCGCTTGGGGACTTTTGAATTTTTTTTTTGATGGGACCGAACCTTGAGGCTGCTTATGTATCCTTAAAAGGAATCAGTTCAAACGTAGTTCATGACATAGGAATTGCTTTGTGGTTGTTACTCTCTTTTCTTTTCTTTCCCTTTTTCTTTCTTCGTTTCTTTTTTTATCTTTTCCTTTCTTTCCTCTTCCTTTTTTTCTTTTTTCTTTTTCCTTCTTTTCATTATTTTCCACTCGTCCCTTTTTCTTTTATCTTCTCTTTTCTTTTTTTCTTCTTTGCTGAATTTTGCTATTGATTCCAAAGGAGGGGTATGAAAGGAAATAAATAAGGCTCAAAGGGGTAACAAAGGAAAAGTGTTTACATAGCAGAACAAAATGCCTTCGTCATTCCAATATTCAAAACATGCCAAATAAAAACAAACACAATTTAAACCAAAATAAATCATACATAATATCTCTTTCCTGCATCAAAGTTGATAGCCATGTCTACACATTTGCCTTCTGTATCTGTCAAATACAAAGCACCATTGGACAATACTCTGGTTACAATGAACGGCCCCTGCCAATTTTGGGCGAACTTACCTTTTGCTTCGGCCTGATGTGGAAAGATGAGTTTCAATACTTTCTGACCCAATTCAAACTTCCAGGGACGCACCTTTTTGTTGTACGCTCTTGCCATTATATTTTGATACATATGACCATCTGCCAATATTTTCTCATCAATCAAACTCAACTGCTCCAAACGGGTTTTGACCCACTCATTATCATCAGTTTTGGCCTCAGCAACACTCCGAAGAGACGGGATTTCAACTTATGCGGGTATCACTGCTTCAATCCCATATACCAACAAATAAGGAGTTGTACCACTGAAATGCGAACAGTAGTGCGATAACCCAACAAGGCAAAGGGCAACTTTTCATGCCATTTCCTGGAACCTTACACCACTTTTCGAAGTATCTTCTTTATGTTCTTATTGGCTGCCACGACTGCTCCATTCACCTTGGGGCAATATGGGGTGGAATTGCAATGTGTAATATTAAACTGTTGGTATACCTATTTCATCAAATGACTATTGAGATTAGCACCATTATCTATGATGATCACCTTTGGGATCCCGAACCAACAGATGATATTTGAGTGAACAAAATCAACCACTGTTTTCTTGGTCACGGACTTGAAAGTTTTAGCTTCAACCTACTTGGTGAAATAATCAATGGCCACCAGAATGAATCTGTGCCCATTGGAAGTTGCTGGCTCAATTGGTCCAATGACAACCATGCCCCAAGCAACGAAGGGCCATGGTGCGGATATTGTATGTAATTCAGAAGGCGGAGAATGAATAAAACCTCCGTGTACGTGGCATTGATGACATTTGCGCACAAAACTGATACAATCTCTCTCCATGGTGAGCCAATAATAACCTGCTCCGAGGATTTTCTTCGCCATAACATACCCACTTATATGCGGTCCGAAGACTCCGAAATGTACTTCTGTCATGATAGTCGTGGCCTGTCTAGCATCTATGTATCCTAACAATCCATGATCTGGAGTTCTTTATACAAAAACCCTCCATTGAAGAAAAATCCACTTGCCAACCGTCGATTTGTTCTCTTTTGATCCCACATGGCTTGCACCGGATATACCCTCTTTCTGATGTACTCTCTGATGCCGTGGAACCATGGCTCACCATCAAGTTGTTCTTCCACTATGTTACGGTAAGCATGATGATCGCGAACTTGAATATGCAGAGGGTCAACATAAGCTTTGTCAGGTGTGAGCACGTGATTTTGCCCTATATGAATTACTCCCATAATTTCAAACAAAATGATTTATTTTTTAATTATTTTTAATTTTGTGGCATTTTCTATTAATTGTTTGCATTTGGGTGTGCATCTTAATTCATAAAAATACAAATAATATATATATATATATATATATATATATATATATATACATATATATATATATATATACATATAGGGCTTAAGTTTACATATTTGGAATTAATTAGTAAAATAAAAAGAGAAAAACCAAAAATATTTTGCTTTCGCTTTTTATTTTTAGTTTTTGGAATCTTAGTATTTTTTTCTTTTATATTAAATTAGTTTGTGGTAATTATCATATATAGTTTCAATTAATGTTATTTAGGAGTTCATTTAGATTTATTTTAATTTTTAAAATAAAAGAAATTAGGAAAAGTGTTGAGATAATTAAAAAGAGAAATGAGAAATTAACTTGGGCTGTTCTTCAAAATCAAAAACATAGGCCCAATTTCCCTCACACCCCTCAGACCCAGTCCAAAATCCACTCCAACCCGGTCCATTCCCCAGCTAAACGACGTCGTTCAGAGACCAAACGACCCTGTTCCATCAAGACTAAATCTCGACCGTCGAGGTTTCCTAGTTCTAACGGTATGAAGTAGGGGTACACCTGATATATTAGTGTCTGAACCTCCTCCCCCCTACCCCTTATCTCTTCAACCCTAGAGACAGCCCCACCGCATCCGCCGTCTGCCGCCGCCAGAAATCGCCTACGGCGGCGGCGAGTCTTTGATGGCCACCAAATTTATACCCTATGTTCTCCTTCACCTCCCCGTTCCAAATCCAAGCTCCATTTTTTCTCAAATTCCCCCCAAACCCATCGAATAATTGAAACATTTGCCGCCGGCTCTGCCGTGTCCAGCGGCGCCGCCTCCAAATCCAACCGAAATTATACCATGTGGTCTCCTCGCCCCCCTCTTTCCGAATCCACAACCAATAGCCCTCAAATCATCCCCGCATGGATCAAATTTTAGATCGAAGATTAGCCTGGAACCCTAATTTTCTCAAGGCTGGGGGTTTGACCATTATAGCTCAGTTCTGGTAATTTGTTTCTCTGATTTTTTCTTTATTTATTTCTGTCTTTTCTTGGTATTTGATCGTTCGTTTACTTAGATTTCTTTTCGTTAAGTTTTAGTTTCTTTGATTCAGTTTCAGTTCATATTTTGATTTTTAAATTTCGATTCATGACTCGGTGTTGGTTCTTTAGCATAGATAACATGATTCAGTGTGTGATTAATGTTAGTTTGTTCTCTTAAATCCATGTTTGATTGATAATTGACAATAGTTTGTTTAATTTGGACTTTTAGTAATTAATTCAGGATTGAAAAATAGGATTGGTTCAATTGAATATTGTTTGATTACTGATGAACATGCCAGGGTCCTTGTTAATTAACCTTGGTCTCCTTAACAAGGTTAAGAGGGGCTGGGGTTAGTTTAGCCAAGGTTAGTAATTTAGGGGTGAAGTCAGGGGTAGTGAAGGAATTTTACAATAAAAGAATCTTGCAGTAACTAAATTGGAACCCCCTGAACCCTTTAGATTGGGGTTTTAACATTACTTGACCAACAAGTCATGAATTAAGGGTCCAATTAGCTAAAAACAGAAAAATAAAAGGACTAAAGGCTAAAAAACTTAAAGTCTGAACTTGCTTTAGTAACTTCCCTATAAAGGCATGGTTACTTAGAGCTGAAGGGAGGGATTCGAAGAACAACAAAGCTCTAAAACTTCAGACGACCAAAAACATCAAAAATCACTATTCCATTGAATTTTAGAGTGATCTCAAAGCTCCAAGTTCTAAAAGTCATTCTCCAGCTTGTTTAAGGTTAAAAAAATGGTTTGAATTGCCTTGGGTTTCAGTAGTTGAGGTTTTTAGAAGTTCCTGGAGTCATTTTTTGAGTTTAATTGAGTTCATTCGAGTCAATTTTGGGTGTTTACTGGTGTTGTTTGCATTGAAACTATTTCCTGGGTTTCTTGATACTCTTTCTGGGTTTAAAATTGATCTTGAGCTGCTGGTTCCTATTACATTACTGCAACTGAACTTGTTTCCTCTTACTTCTTCCTTATTTCCATTTCTAGGTCTTTTCCTTGGCTCATAACTGAGGATCAACTGCTGAACATGTAATAGATTGGAAGTAATTTGAATAAAGGATACATTCAAGCTTGAACTCCATGTTATTTTACTATCTTTGTGTGTCTCATGCTTAGATATAGGTGGTGATTAGGTTTATCTTTTCTAAAATTATGTGAATAAGAGATTCTTATAGATTAGACATTGCATTACTTGTGTAATAGTTGGACTGCAAGAACTTGAATTGTTCACGTTTGCTCCAGTGTTCCAGATCTAGCATATTTTAGAATTTTTTGCAGTTCCCAGTTATTTTTGAAGTCATAGTCATGAGTCGGAGAGCTATGATTCGATTAATGAATGCATAGTTTGACGAAACTCACAACTAAAGGTTCTATGTGTTTTGTTGTTATCATAAGGAAATTCGATTGTTACATAACATGATAGGTATTAGAAAGTAATAAAAATGATTAGTAATCTGCAGATTTGAATTCCCTTTCGTTAGTCATGTTCATCAGTTCTCTCATTCAAACAACTAGTACATTGTGTCCTTTATTTAGCCATAACAGATTTAGATCAAGGATGCATGCAAAAATAATTTTGGTCAATTAATTGGTGTAAACGCATAAAATCAACACCTAATCAGCCTTCCTATTTCATGAAATTGTATGGTATTGTGTTTTGGACCTTGGTTTAATCGGGCCACAGGAACCGGGCCTGATGAAGGCTCAGTCAGGACTGATGCCATTTTGAGGGTATATCTTTGGGCCTGGCTCCAATTGGAGCCCAATTTACATCCCAAAATTGTATCCAAAGCTGGACTACAATCAGATCGACATTGGACCTTTGATTCATTCATATTGAGCCTAAAGGTTGGGCCCATAGGTTATTTTCACACCTTAATCGCATATGGGATTGAGTACAGTAGCCTATTTGCTTAAAAATTGGACTATTGACATACTTAGTTGTAGTTAATTAATTAGGACACCCTTAAACAATTGGATTTGAGCCATAATTAGATTACAATTAGTTCATGGCATTCCATGTGTTAGGGTAAATGTCATGTTAAAATAAATTGGAGGTGCGTCGCGCCGAATAAAATCGTAAAACTGCGTGGCCCTCTTTAATTATATTTTTAAAATCCTTAGAATTCGGTATGTGCCATTTAGTGAATTCCATGGCCTCTCGCAAAGTTAACAACGCGTTAGTTGCTTTAGGCGCGTGTTTAATAAATTTACCTTCCTAAACTCGGGTGCACATTTATGTGACCCAAATCTTAATCCCAGCGAAGTTAAAATATGTCAAAAATCAAGGGTGCATTTATGTGACGTGGTTCAAGACGTGTTTTAACGACGTTGCAAATTTCTTCAATAAAAAAAACAATAAAAGCGGTTAAAAGGTTAAAATTTGCACGTAGGTTCATAATTGTTTAAAATCAGATAATTAAGCCAGCTATGACAGTTGAGCGACCATTCTAGAACCATTGAACCTGGGAGTGCCTAACACCTTCTTCCGGGTTAATAGAATTCCTTACCCGGATTTCTGGTTCGCGGACTGTTAAACAAAGTCAATAATTTCCTCGATTTGGGATTTAATCGGTGACGTGGAACACCATAAATCTCTCAAGTAGCGACTCTAAATCTTAATAAATAATCCCGTTTCGATTTTCACTTCAAGTTGGAAATAACTCCCTTTATTATACCCTTTCGGTGGTGTAGTGGAAAAAGGAGGTGCAACAGCTCTGGCGACTCTGCTGGGGAAAAGAACCCAGAACTTTGTTTCAGGGTTCAGAATTCGAGCTTAGATATATTGTTGTATTTGGCCTTATCTATTATCTGATTTTATTACATGTACGGACCTACTGTGCAAAATGTTGCTATGTACCGCTTTGATGTTATTTGAGCTGTATATATAAACTGCTACAAAACTCTTCTCTTCTCATCTCCAGGGATGTGCTCGCTAGTCGAGACTCCGTATTCTGTTAGTGTCATACCTTGAAATAAGAAAGAGGCTCGGACAAGTTACTAAGTCGGACGTTCTTTTGGGTCCCCGGTACGTAGCCCCCTCCTCGACTCAAGTTGTACGCATGTGTACACAGTCTAGAACATATACCCAGGTTTTGAACCTAGAATAACTCAGCCTCATGCCAGATCCCTAGTGGGAACGTTTATCTGCATCATGTGCATTTTGACTTAGGGGACTCAACACAGGGGTTGGGTCCGTCTAGGACAGATGTACCCGGAATAATAGACCACCCTGATGCATCTTACTTGTGCATTCATTTTGGATTCGCATGCTGACCGGCTTTTAAAGGAAGAAATAGCTGTGTGAGGTTAAAGAGAGCTACTCTCCTGTGTTAGAAAAATAAAACCAATGTCCAAATGGTGTCGAAATTCTGCTAATTTTTTTTATAAAAATAGAAAAAGAAAGAAAGAAAAAAGGAAACAGAAAAGAGTCTTGTTTTTCTAAAAAATAGTTTGTTTTATTTGCCAATGGAAAATAAAAAAGAGAAAAGAGAGTCTTATTTTAAAAAATAGTTAGTTTTATTTACCAATGAAAAAAAAAGGAAAAAAGAGTCTTGTTTTCAAAAGTAGTTTGTTTTGTTTGCCCGAACTACGCCAGTTTGATTCTCACAGGGCGTGGGATACATAGGCGACCCTCATCGGGTAACTTCTTTTTGCGAAAATAGCCCAAAATGAAGAAAATTTTGTTTTATTGTACCTAGGTAAGGTGATGTCGTTTTTGTCAAAAATAGCCGAATGTTCCTGAAAGGGACGCCGGAAGGCTGATTTTGCATAAACAACCACCTATGGTCTTTTCCAAATTTTTGACTAGTTAGCGGGCACAGCCTTAAAATCTTCCTTCGGAGGTGCTGAAAGGCCGTATCTGCAAAGTTGGACTCTTGGGCTTAGAATTAGAAAATATGAAGGAAAAAAAAGAGTCAATTTTTTATTTTGGAGTCAAATAAAATAAAGTCATGACTGACTCACTTAATCACTTTAATAAATATACAGGATGAACACAATCCAACCTGAACCTTCCTCATTCATAAGTAAAATCCCTTTGGAGTTGCGGTTGTGGTGGAATGATTTAGGTGGACAAGGGCACGACGAGGTCAAGAAATACTTGGGGGGCTTCCCGGACTGTTGGAGATTATACCCAGGGGAGATATCATAAGGGCCTTGGTCACAATGTGTTTCACTTCTCGGATTTTGAGCTTACCCAACACTGGAGGAGATATCCAGATACATCGGGGATCCCAAGATTCCTCTAAGACATCAATACCTGATTGCTCCAAGGACCGTAGTCGTACACATGTTCCTGGATTCATTGAAAATAAGCAAGACGGTACACAACCCGGACTTGGCAGCTACTTTCTGTACTTTGGCGTTCATATACAAGAGCTATGGTCATGTAGGAGGGTTCAACAAGCTATAGAACAAAATCTATAGTAAAGGGAACCGCCCTAAGTGGGAAGAACATAGGCGCTTTGCATTTATGGTGACCTTTCTAGGACTTCTGGTGTTCCCTAGAAAAGACGGGAATATTGACATATGAGTAGCTGGGATTGTTAATACTTTACTTACTCAAGCCAACAGCACCCTCGCACCCATGATAGTGGACGAAATCTTCTGCACTCTTACTATTTGCAGAGCCGGCGAGGACTTTTTTTAGGGTTGTAATGTGTAGCTACAGATGTGGATGATCAAACACTTGTGCCACCGTCCTCAATTTATGAGTTACGGGTCATTAGAAAATACATGCATAAAGGAATTCCCTATGAGGGTTAAGGGGATTAGCTTACCAGAGGGGGTCGCAGAATACATAACACGCCTTCGTTCCATCACTACATGCTAGATAGAGTGGACATTTGGGTGGTTATCTGTGGACGAAATCATATATATGCCGGCCACTTGACCTTATTTCCTATTGATGGGACTTAGGAGTATTCAGCCCTATGCCCCCTATCGAGTTCTAAGGCAGTTGGGAAGATGCCAAATAGTCCCGAAGGATGAATATCTCAGTGGCCAAGTAGTTGAGATCGGGCCTGACGTTCAATTTCATGAAGCAGTAGTTCGCAAAATTTGGAACGAATGTCAGTACTTAACCGAAAATACTTGTGTACGAGATTGGTCCAGGGGTGAAGTGTCGCCAGGATACCTTGCATGGTATAGGAGAGAAATTGAGTTCGAGAGACCAACCAAAAGGCCCCATGTCCTGGAATTCATCGAGGCATCGCAGGAACAGTGAGACTGGTTAGCTAAAGAACACAAGTACATGGCTACAATAGGCAAACTGGAAAAGCAGGTCATGGATTTGTAATTTGAGAAAGATTTGCAGGCCGCCGCGTATGAAGGCGAAAAGAAGAAATTAGCCGAAGAAAATGAGGCCCTTCGGGCCCAATTTCAGAAAATGAAAATAGCAGCGAAAAATCCTGTCCGAAGTGCCAAGGATGCAAAACTCATAGATAATTTGAGACAGAAGGTGAATGACTACATTTTTGACTTAAACAAAGTAGAAAAGGAACTGGCCAGGGCTGAAAATAATTGGCTGAAAATACGGCGGAGCGAGCACGTCTGGTTAAGCAGTTGAAAGAAGAGTTCGACGGTGAGGTTGCCGGATTAAAGAAAAAGGTCATTGTAGAAGAAAATAAAATTATCAAATAGGCAAAAGAATTCAAAGCTGAAAGGGAACATTGTTACACAGCATTGGCACAATTAGAAATAGATTTGCAACAACTTCAAGAGCAGAACCAGGTAGCCGAACAAACTTTGGGAGCCAGAACTGAGCAGATTGGGTGGTTATTACAGGAGAAAGGTGTCATAAGAGAGAAAATCAGAAGAATCGCTCATTACATCGCAATAAAGTGCAGCAGCTGTGAGGATATGCCTAGATCTATGTTCTTCTCCACCGTGATGCTTTTTGTTCGCTAGGTAAAGGAAGATATCCACCACCTCCAAGGGGATTTAGCTAGTCGACCCACGGTAAGTCCGAATGATGCTTCGCGGGTCCTAGGAGCAATTGAAGCACTAATGTATTCGTGATGTCTTGAGTCTGTATTTCTTTTCTATTAGGGTATGTCAGTTATGGGAGTCTATATTTCTTTTCCATTAGAGTTTGTCAGTTTGTGTTGGAGTCTGTATTTTTTTTATGTGGGTTAGTTGTTCTTCGAGTCTGTAGTTCATCTTTCATCGGAGTCTGTTAGTTCTTGTTTATGAATTTTTTGTAATCAAAGTTTTTTTGTTATGAAAAATTGAAAATTACAAAAAAAATAATTTATTGTGTTCCTTACCTTTTTATCTGCAAGAACTACGCTTGGTCTGATTCATGTCGGGTCATGATACGTAGGCAATCTACATAGGATTCGACCGTAACCAAATAAAAGGAATATAAAAGAGAAAAGAAAAAAAAGGGGAAAATAAGAGAGAAAATGCAAAAGAAAAAAGGGAAAGGCAAGGAATGAACAATGAAAACAAAAGGGATGAGTGAGAGGTTAAAGCAAAGAAAGGGCCTAGCAAATAAAGAAAAAGGAAAGCCGAGATGACGCATGCAGCCAAGCAAAGGCATAATAGAAACGATTAACTGCTTAGGTACATTCATTCCCCAAAATGTGTGGTTGCCTATCTATTAATGCTCTAACCGCTAATAAAGTTGCTGTTGAAGAGTCCAGGCAGGTGGATGTTAATGTAATGAAGGAGGAGATACATAAAATGAAGTAGCAAATGGCCGAGATGTACCAGGCCGGGTCAAAGGGACACCTACCACCAGCTTACCGTGCTAAACCTGCCTACATCCCACCGTTAGCTCAGCCTCAGGATCCTGCCACAGTGAACTCATCTCCATCATTTCCTACTTATCAACAGTACTACGGAACCACCTCCAACACCCAAACAAATTCCATGACCTCCACCACCAGTCACCCCATTATTTGTGGCTCCTCCACTTACCGCATTACATAGATCCTCTAGCGAGCCTTTATTCCAAACCCATGATAACCAATATTACCCACCCGAACCCACCTTCAAATCACCAAAACCATGTTCTTACACTCCTCGCTTTGATCTCTTAGCCGAAACGGAGAAGCCTCCCAAAAACCCTGAACAGGAGGAGATGATTTGAAAGGTCAAGAGCTTGGAGTATTCATTCAGAGATATGCAGGGTCTCGGGGGGTCAAGTAAGTGTGGCATACAAGGATTTGTGCTTGTTTCCTGATATCTAGTTACTAGTGGGGTTCAAGTTACCCAAGTTTGATTTATATGACGGACACGGTGATCCGGTGGCACATTTAAAAGGGTTCTGCAGGCAAATGAGAGGAGCTGGGGGAAGAGAAGAGTTATTGATGGCATACATCAGTCAAAGTCTAAGTGGAGCAGCTTTGGAATGGTAAACTCGGCAGGATCATGCTCGATGGTATACTTGGGACGATCTGGCCCAGGCGTTTGCATGTCACTTTCAGTATAATCTCAAAATTGTCCCAGACCATTTTTCACTGACAAAAATGGAGAAAAGGCCCGGGGAAAGGGTCAGAGAGTACGGTTTCCGGTGAAGAGAGCAAGCGGCAAGGGTCGATCCTCCAATGAAAGAAAGCGAGATGGTTGATTACTTCTTGCAGGCTTTGGAGCCCACATACTATGGTCACTTAGTGTCTGCAGTGGGAAAAATCTTTCAATGAAGTAGTAAAAATGGGAAGTATGGTGGAGGAAGGGCTTAAATCCAACAAAATCATAAGCTATTCGGCAATCAAGGCAACTACCCAGGCTATCCAAAGCGGCACCGGAGGAGTATTGGAAAAAAAGAAGAAAGAAGATGTTGCAATAGTTGAATCAAGAGCTTGGTCGAGGGAGCCATTACCATATTACAACCAACCTGGACCCCCTCCCCAAACCTACCCCCACACTCCCTATAGCCCACCACAGTACTATTACCCACCTCCTGATCCCCACTTCTCTATCCACCATACCCAAACATACCCCAACCTCCTACCCATGCGCAATGGCGCGCACCCACTCCACAAAATACTTATCCAACTCCCCAAAGCACCTACCCACCTCCAAGAGCCTACAAGAACCCCCCCTCCCCCTGGAGCAGGTTTTCGGGCTAGTCAAACTTTCAAGCAAGAGAGGATACAAAAATAGAAAAATTTCACCCCTTTGGGAGAGTCATACACCAGTTTATTCCACAGGCTAAGGTAGTTGGGAATGTTGAGTCCAATCGAAGCTAAGTTGCCAAATCCCCTTCCAAGAAATCTTGATCATTCATTGAGTTGTGAGTATTGTTCGGGGGCACCGGGGCACGATACGGAGAAGTGTTAGAAATTGAAAATGGCTATCCAGGAGCTCATTGATACACGCCGAATTGAGATGCAAGCCTCGCAGATACCTAACATCAATCAAAATCCACTGCCAACCCATCATGAGACCCATATGATTGAGTTAGTACAAAAGGGAGAGCATAAGAAGCCTTCGCAAACCGTAATGATGATCAGGGCTAGTGAGGACAGGCCAAATGAGAAACCAACTGGTGGAAGGACATTGTTCAAGGTGGAAGAAACAGTTAGTGAACCAGTTGTGGTTGTACAGAAGGAGTTTTCAAGCAATGTTGCAGTAAAACAAGAACCAATTGTGGTGGTGAAAAGGGAGTCGTCGAGCAGTGTTGCAGTAAAACAGGAATCAGTTGTGGCGGTAAAGGAGCCTTCGAGAAGTGTTTCAGCAAAGCAAGAGCCAGCTAAAGTGGTGGTGCTGGGGGCAGCTGCCAAGCCCGTTGGGACCATAAAATGGGCTCGCACAGAGCTGGTTATTATCAAGCCAGTGACTCAGTTGCCAGTAATCAATGAAAAGGCTGTTCCATGGAATTACGGCTGAGTGACAGTGATGTATAAGGGAAAGAACATTAAAGAAAAAGTTTGTGAAACTCATAGGCTAACTCGTTCAGGAAGATGTTTTGCCCCCTGAGGAATTGAGAAGAGCTAAAATTGCCAAAGATAATCCATTACCACTAAAGAAAGTCGTAACTGAAGAAGAAGTAGAGGAATTCTTAAAGAAGATGAAGGTGCAAGATTACTCCATTGTAGAATAGCTGAGAAAGACCCCAGCGCAGATCTCATTGCTATCATTATTGATCCACTCAGACGAGCATCGCCGGGCACTGATGAAAATTTTGAATGAAGCCCATGTCCCTTAGGGGAATCTCTGTGAACCACCTAGAGAAAATAGCAAGCAAGATTTTTGAAGTTAACAGGGTTACATTCTCTGATGATGAGCTGCCTTTGGAAGGCACTGAACATAATATAGCACTCTACCTCACGGTGAAATGTGAAGACTCTGTGGTCACCCGGGTGCTATTGACAACGGGTCCAGTGCGAACATCTGCCCTCTCTCCACCCTGGATAAATTAAAGGTGGACAGTGAGAGAATCCACAAGAATAGTATTTGTGTGCGAGGATTCGATGGACGAAGGAAGGACTCGGTTGGAGATATAGTGTTGGAACTAATGATAGGACCGGTCGAATTTACTATGGAGTTCCAGGTGCTCGACGTGGCTGTTTCTTACAATCTCCTATTAGGCTGACCCTGGATTCATGCAGAAAAAGCGGTGCCATCTAACTTGCACCAGATAGTCAAATTTGAGTGGGACCAGCAAGAAATTGTGGTGCATGGGGAAGATAGTTCGTGTGCTCTGGGTAATGCCATCGTGCCTTTCATAGAAGCTGAGGACGACAAAGGACCATGGGTTTATCAAGTCTTGGACACGGTATCAGTTGAAAAGATCCCGGAAGGAGAGTTTATTGTTGTGCCAAAGGTAGCTGCTGCATCTATCATAGTAGCTTCGGAAATGCTGAAGAACGGATTCGTACTTGGAAAAGGCTTGGGTGCTTCTTTGCAAGGAATCATACAGCCGGTATCTCTTCCTGGAAACCTAGATACTTTTGGTTTAGGCTTCAAGCCCACTGCTGTGGACATAAGTCAAGCTAGAAAGATGAAAAAGAAAGCATGGACCCTTCCAAAACCTATTCCCCGCCTTTTCTGTTCTTTTGTCAGGCCTGGTACCAAGAAGTGCCTAGCAACAGCAATGCCTAATTTCGTGGTTGAACCTGACAA
This sequence comes from Nicotiana glauca, assembly GCA_026770625.1. NCBI lineage: Eukaryota > Viridiplantae > Streptophyta > Magnoliopsida > Solanales > Solanaceae > Nicotiana > Nicotiana glauca. Next base: position 170,463 of record MU716653.1, on the reverse strand, counting down.
GGAGCTGATCAAGAGGTTTGAAAAGTTGTTTGATAAGGTGAATGTGTTGGAGGTAGGAGAAGGTCCAAGCAAGGTAGATGTGCAGTTCGTGGGCCCCTTTCAAAGCTTACTAATTGGGAAGCTACTCCCCTTCCTACCCAGAGGGAGTCTTGGTAGTTAGTTTTGATTTCCTTTCACTTTAATCTGGATTATTTCCAAGGTTGTAATTCGGATGCTATGTTCCATCCGTTTGGACAAGTTAAACCTTGTTATCTTATATTTTAATGAAATGCAATTTCCTTTCTTTTTCATTCCTGATAGTTTTTATTTTTTGTCTTTCTTTTTCTTCTTGTATAGTCCCTTTTATGCTGGTTTCAGTGATATGTCATGCATGAGGAGTCTTTGGCCTAGTCTTAAATGCCAATCTAACTCTGAAATAATAATACAAGAAATTGATTGTGATGAAGAAGTAGAATATGATGATGAGGAAGCTTTTGAGGAAATTAGTAAAGAATTAAGCCATTTTGAAGAAAAAACCCAAACCTAACCTAAATAACACAGAAACAATCAACTTAAGGGATTAGGATAATGTACGGGAAATGAAAATAAGTGTCCATTTGGAACCACAGCTCAGAGAAGAGGTAATTAAAGCATTGCTTGAGTATAGAGATGTTTTTGCATGGCCATATGACGATATGCCGGGTTTAAGCATTGACTTGGTGGTCCACAAATTTCCCACCGACCCAGCATTCCCTCCTGTCAAGCAGAAGCTAAGGAAATTTAAAATAGATATAAGTGTGAAAATCAAAGAAGAGGTCACCAAGCAGTTTGATGCAAAGGTCATCCGGGTCATGCGGTATCCCACCTAGTTAGCCAATGTTGTGTCTAGGCCAAAGAAGGATGGAAAGACCAGAGTGTGCATTGATTATCGTGATCTCAATAAGGCAAGTCCAAAAGAGAACTTCCCACTGCCAAACATCCACATATTGATTGATAATTATGCAAAGCATGAGATTGGTTCTTTCATGGATTGTTATGCGGGCTATCACCAGATCTTAATGGATGCGGAATTATATGGGCTATCACCAGATCTTAATGGATGCGGAAGATGCGGAAAAGATGACATTCATCACGCCTTGGGGAACGTATTGTTATAGGGTCATGCCATTTGGGTTGAAGAACGCTGGGGCAACATATATGAGGGCGATGACTACCATGTTTCATGACATGATACACCGGGAGATTGAGGTCTACGTAGATGACGTGATCATAAAGTCAAGGTAGCAGTGCGACCATGTCAGGGACCTAAGGAAGTTTTTCCAGAGGCTCCGCAGGTACAACCTCAAGCTTAATCCAGCGAAATGTGCATTTGGTGTCCAGTCTGGGAAACTGCTGGGGTTCGTGGTTAGTCAATGCGGTATTGAGTTGGACCCATCCAAGATCAAAGCCATTCAAGAGTTGCCGCCGCCAAAGAACAAAACAGAGGTGATGAGTTAGCTTGGAAGGCTAAATTACATCAGTAGGTTCATTGCTCAGCTCATGATGACTTGTGAGCCCATCTTCAAGCTGCTAAAGAAGAATGTTGCGGTCGAGTGGACTGATGAATGTCAGGCAGCATTTGATAAGATTAAGGAGTACTTGGCTGTGTATTAGGGCAGCATGACATCACAGGAAAGAAATAACAGGCAATCTATTACCTCAGTAAGAAGTTCACATCCTACGAGGTGAAGTACACTCAAATTGAGAAGACATGTTGTGCCTTAACTTGGGTAGCGTAGAAATTGAAACATTACTTATCATCCTACACCACCTACCTCATCTCTCGGTTGGACCCGCTGAAGTATATTTTTTAGAAGCACATGCCCATAGGGAGGCTCGCAAAGTGGCAGATCTTGCTCATGGAATTCGACATTGTCTACATGACTCGGACTGCGATGAAAGCACAAGCGTTAGCTGACCATTTGGCCGAGAATCCAGTTGATGAAGAATATAAACCTTTGAAAACATACTTCCCTAATGAAGAGGTAATGCATGTTGATGAATTGGAACAAGTCGAGAGGCCGGGATGGAGGCTTTTCTTTGATGGGGCTGCAAATACGAAAGGCGTCGGGATGGAAGCGGTACTTATTTCTGAGACAGGGCAACACTACCCTGTTACAGCTCAGCTTCATTTCTATTGCACTAATAATATGGCTAAATATGAGGCGTGTATCTGGGGTTTGAGGTTGGCTATAGACATGGGTGTCCAGGAAATCTTGGCCATAGGTAACTCGGATCTTCTGGTACACCAGATTTAGAGGGAATGGGAAACACAAGATTTGAAGCTCATACCGTACCGACAATGCTTGCATGACCTTTGTCAATAGTTTCAATCAATAGATTTCAAGCATATTCCAAGGATTCATAATGAAGTTGCTGACGCTTTGGCTACTTTAGCATCAATGTTGCATCATCCAGACAAGACTTATGTGGACCCTTTGAAGATTCAGGTCCGAGATCTACATGTCTATTGTAACATGGTGGAAGAAGAACTGGATGGTGAGGCGTGGTTCCATGATATCATAGAATACCTCAGGATGGGCGTATATCCAGCACAGGCCACAGGGGATCAAAAGAGAGCAATGCGACGCTTGGCAAGCGGATTTTTATTCAGTGGAGGAGTGTTGTACAAAAGAACTCCAGATCTTGGTTTGTTGAGATGCATGGATGCAAAACAGGCCACAGTCATCATGAACGAGGTACATGCCAGATTTTTTGGATCGCATATGAGTTGATACGTATTGGCAAAGAAGATTCTCCGAGCAGGTTATTATTGGCTTACCATGGAATGGGATTTCATCAGTTTCGTGCGCAAGTGTCATCAGTGTCAGATGCATGGAGATTTGATTCATTCTCCGCCATCTGAATTTCATACAATGTCAGCACCATGGCCCTTTTTTGCTTGGGGAATGGATGTCATCGAGCCAATCGAGCCAGCGGCATCAAATGGACACAGGTTTATTCTAGTATCCATTGATTATTTCACTAAATGGGTTAAGGCGAAAACTTTCAAATCTGTGACCAAGAAGGCAGTGCTTGATTTTGTACATTCGAATATCATCTGTCGGTTTGAGATTCCGAAGGTAATCATCATGGACAATGGTGCCAACCTCAAAAGTCATCTGATGATGGAGACATGTCAGCAGTTTAAGATTATGCACCGCAATTCCACCCCATATCGCCCTAAGGCGAATGGAGCAGTCGAAGCAGCTAATAAGAACATCAATAAAATACTTCGAAAAATGGTAGAAGGGTCCAGGCAATGGAATGAGAAGTTACCTTTCGCATTGTTGGGCTACCGCACTACTGTCCGCACTTCAGTAGGGGCGACTCATTATTTACTGGTATACGGCACTGAGGCAATAATACACGCAGAAATTGAAATCCCATCCCTTCGGATTATCACCGAGGAAAAATTGATGATTTTGAATGGGTCAAAGCCCGCTTGGAGATACTAAGTTTGATTGATGAAAAGAGATTGGCAACAGTATGTCATGGACAGTTGTACCAACAGAGAATGGCAAGGGCATACAACAAGAAGGTGCGTTCGCAGAAATTTGAAGTAGGGAAGTTGGTATTGAGACGTATCTTACCTCAGCAGGCTGAAGCAAAAGGAAAGTTCACCCCAAACTGGCAGGGGCCATTTGTTGTAACCCAAGTGTTGTCCAATGGTGCATTATATTTGACAGATGTGAAAGGAAAATGTGTAGAAATGGCTATCAATCTAATGCAGTTAAAAGACACTATGTATGATTCCTTTGTCTGATTGTACTTGATTGTATTTGGCATATTTTGGAGACTGGAAAGACGAAGTTATTTTATTTTACTATCTAAACACTTTATCCTTTATTACCCCTTTGAGCCTCAGTTATTTCCTTTCATACCCCTCTTTCGGAATCAATGACAAAGTTCGTAAACACAAGCATGGAAAGAAAGTGAAGGAAAAAGATAAAGAAAACAATGAAAAGAGAGAGAAGAAAAGGAAAAGGAAAAGAGAAGGGAAAGAGAAGAAAAGAAAAAAGGGGGAAAAGAAAAAAAACAAGTAAAGAAAAAAGAAAAAAAAAACAAAAACAACAAAAAGAAGAAAAGAAAAAGAGAAAGAAAGAAAATAGCAACAGCAAAAGTAGTCACCTGAACTACATTTGACTTGATCCTGAAAGGGTACGTAGGCAGCCTCACTCTGAGGTTCAGTCACACCAAAATAAAAGTCCAAAAGTCCCCAAGGAAGAAACTGGGGCAGAAGTTGTGGTTGTGCAATAGATTTGATTCCGAAAGTTGTAGTTTTGAACCCACGTCGAATTTTTTTTGAGCCTTTGATACCCTTTCTTTCTAACCCCATCCAAAAGCCTACATTACGGTCCAAAGAATGACCTTCTGATCAATCTTCAGGTAATGCCAAGTCGAGCAAGGAGAGGTGATTTATGTTAGGGACAACACTCTGGTCCAAGCAGAAAAATGATGAAAATGAGAGAGTCTTATTGGTGAAAACCCTCACGGGCACCGTAAGGCGAAGTGAGTTGAAAGAAATTAAAAATGAGAGAGTCTTATTGGTGAAAACCCTCGCGGGCACCACAAGGCGAAGTGAGTTGAGAGAAATTAAAAATAAGAGAGTCTTATTGGTGAAAACCCTTGCGGGCACCTTAAGGCGAAAGTGAGTCTTCAGATGGACAAATGAGATAGGTCTGTGGGTGAAAGCCATTCAGGACACTGCAGGGTAAACAAGGTTAGGGTCTATTTGAGGGAAATCGGGTTGTGAAATTTTGGGGCAACAAAGCGTCGTAATTGAAGGTTGTTTGGTTGGACAGGTTGGGCCGATTAGTCCAAAATGCATGGCATGATCAATGGTACCAGTTGTTCCACTCAGATAAGTCTCTTTTCTTTTCCTTCCTTTTTATAAATCGTCCGTTTTTTGAATTCTCTTTATCCTTAACTCTCAAGGTCAATGATCATTCTTTTTGAAGTTTGCTCTTTAAGATGTTTCAATGCCGGTCTTGTTCGAAACAAAGAAGAAAGGATGTCAAGGCTCACTATCAGTTTCCCAATTGCAAAGCATAGTAGGGCCAGAACGTACCAAAGATGGCATGATGCAAAGTAAGATACAAAGAGTCACCGAAAGTTTCATCGGTGGTTTGATTGGGTAATTTTTCGGGGGATGCAAAGTTTCAGATAAAAGGGGTCAGAGAGATAGAAGCAACAGTCTGGGTATGAAACACTCGGGTTATCCAAGGTTGTGGGGGTCGAAAGTCAATCAGAAAGGCAAACGGTTCAGGGCCGGTTCAAAAAGCAAGGCAAGGCAAAACGCAGCATTGGAGATGTCTTCAGTAAGAATGTCATCAACTAACCACCATTTAGACTGACAAGATTTTTTTTTGATTGAAACAGGGGCAGAAAGTTTTCGTTGATTTCGGAGAAACCCTCCTTAGGGAAAAAGCAAGCACCAAAACAGGTTTGACCATAAATTTTCAGGACCCTCCTGGATAATGGGATGTAGTTTTAAGGTCTGTTTAGATAACAAGATATAGTGGAAGTCGTACCTTTAGTAGATATGACTTAGGTTAAAATCATTTTTTTTAACTAGAAGTTGTTAAAACCCTCCTGGATAATGAGGAGTAGTTTAAGACTTTTTGATAACAAATGTAGTGGGAGTAATACCTTTAGAAGATATAACTTAGGTTCGTAATTGTTAGGAGTTGTCAGGACCACCCTAGATAATAGGACCTAGCTTTCAAATTTTAGTAATATTTGGCAATACGATTCAGTTTTAATAGCAAACTATGAATGGCTAAAAACAACCCTAAAGCTTCAGTACACCAATTGCCAAGAACATACTTAGACCATAGTCCCTTGTTACTCAATCTAAAAAAACATAAAGCTCCTCAAGACGAAATATTCCGTTTTGAAACAATTTGGACAACCCATCCACAATTTTCTTCCATAATTGCTCAAAACTAGACTCCTAATAAATCAAACCTACAAGCTACAAAAGATTCTATCAATATACCCAGGATTGGAATAGAGCCACCTTTAGTAACATATTTCAAAAGAAAAAAAAATTTATACTAACACGATTACAAGGGATCTAGAGTTCACCCAAATACACAACTAGACAAATCCTACAAATCTTAGAAAAGGACCTAATTACTCAATTCAATGATATTTTACAACTAGAAGAAGAATTTTGGATATTAAAATCGAGGGTAAATTGGCTATGATGCCAACACAAAATTTTTTCACCTAACTACTTCACAAAAATGTAGACGTAACCGTATTACTGTCCTCAAAGACTCAGTAGGTAATTGGACATTAGATCAAAAGGAGATAAATTCTATAGAAGACTATTATCACACACTATTCATTACTACTCACACACACCACCTATACACTAAGTCAAAACACCCTTCCATCAATACTAATGATTACTCAAAACTGGACTACCCAATCATACACATAGAAATTACTAATGCACTTAAGTCTTTCCAACCTTTTAAGGTACCGGGATCAGATGCATTACATCCATACTTTTTTCAGAATTACTGGCCCCAAGCGGAATCCTCAATCAAATCCTTTTGTGAGGAGGTGTTTATCACACAACAAATTCCACTAGAAATTAATAAAACTTATGTATGTCTTATACCTAAAACAAAACAACCAACACTAATTACCCAATATAGATTTATTAGTCTTTGTAACACCCGTTATAAATTAATTATCAAAATCATAGTCAAACGAATTAAACCATTATTAGTCACTCTTATTAGCCTGGAACAATCAGTCATCTTACCCTATAGAAGAGCCACGGATAATGTCATCACAGTACAAGAGATTATGCACAATTTTAGGAGGAAAAAAAGTGCTCAGGCTTCCTTTCTACTCAAATTGGACCTAGAAAAAGCATTTGAAAATCTTGAATGTGGCTTTATATATGACACTCTACACTACATCAACTTCCCACCAATGCTTATTAAAATGATAATGTGTTGTATAACAACTTCTTCAATCTCCATTTAATTAATGGCCACCTCACCCTTGTCTTCTCACCTAAAAGAGTTATTCGTCAAGAAGACCCCTATCACCTTGCATATTCATACTATGTATGAAAATTCTCTCAAGAAAAATACATGTTGAAGTAAATTACCTTAAGTGGCACTCTATCAAATTATCTAACCAAGGTCCACCCATCTCTCATCTACTCTTCGTCGATGATATTACTCTAGCATCAAATATTACCAACAAGAGCATCAATTCAATAATTGACACCCTAAATCGGTTTAACAATGTATCAAGTTTAACTATAAATTACATCAAATCTAAAAAAAAAATTTCTAAAAACACATCCAAAGAAGATAGAGAACATGTGACAACTTCTTTCCATATGACTGAGAGGTCAACTTTCGGCAAATATCTAGGTCACCATATATTCACAAAAAACCCTACTAAATACAATTTTCAATTCCTCCAAGATAATTATAAAACTAAATTAGCAGGGTGGAAAATAAATTTCCTAACAATGGCAGGATGGACTGCTTTTATTAAAACTACCCTAAACTGTTTATCGAATCATGTAATGCAAGTAATAAAAATACCCACTAATATTATTAACAATCTAAAAAAATATCAAACAAATTTTCTTCGGGGCACCACACCCAGAAATGAAGGCTACACCTTATTAAATGGGAAACTACACCCAAAGAAAGTAGTGGATTGGGAATTCCTAACCTCACACACAAAAATAATGCATTATTGGGTGCCATCGCTTGGAGATTGTTCCAATCACCTTTCTCATATTGGGCTACAATACTCATATCAAAGTATTTGCAGACTATTAGTACTACAAATGCATCCTCCAATTAGAAAGCTATAACACAAGGTTGGGATTTATGTCAACTTGGCATTAACTGGCACACTATAATGGATAACACATAATTTTTTGGACTGATCCTCGGTTAGACACTAATTTGATCCTCAAAGAAGTTATTGAAGGACCCCTACCCTGTAATGAGAAAGCTTCTATGTTATCCCTATGTATCGAGGGAAATTCCATAACTATCCCTAAATTACCCTTCAATCTCCTAACTCATCTAAAGGATCTAATTGCAAATTAATATATCCCTACCATCACAAACACAAATTCCTTTTGACTGCATATACTGGGGTCTAAACTCAAAGTCTACCTTCACGGTCAAATCTCTTTATAAAAATTACATTATCATTTATCAACCAACTAATTCCAGTTGATATGGAACCTCCATTTACCCCAAAAACTAAAACATTTCCTATAGATCATGGGCCATTATCGCCTACCCACATCCAACTATCTACACAATATCCACATCTCACAAAATATAAATTTCCCAATCTATCACTTCCATGAAGAAGCCATAAGCCAGCTTTGTTTTCCAATGCTACAACACACAAACACTTTGGCACCAACTAGGTATTAACTTACGGGATGTCAACTTACATAAGTTTCATGACAACACCTCTCATAAACTTTCACAATTCATTTTAAAAACAAATGCCATCATTACTCATATTCCTTGTCACATTTTAATTCCTTATGCTCTATGGCACATATGGAAAACTAGGAACCGTACTATTTTTGAAGGAAATTATAAAGCCCCCAATCTTCAGCACATCATTAGCCAAACAACTGAATATTTCTGCCTGGTTCTCAACAATCACCACCGCCCACAAGTTTCACGCATGTACGTCAGATGGAACCCTCCGAATAATGGTTACTTTAAATTAAATTGTGATGGAGATTGTAGTCTAACACATCAAAAAAGAGGGCTTGGGGGAGTAATCAGAGACTCAACATGTAAATGGTTGGTAGGTTATTCGGGTACAAGGTCAATGGGAAACCCAAATTATATTGAACTTACTGGCCTGCAGGAAGGGTTACAACTTGCCCAACAACATAATTTCACACCACTGGAGGTCAATGTGGATTCAACTGAGGTAATTTCTTTGCTCCACTCCTAGAATTCACACTACTCATGCAGATATCTCCTACAACAACTGAGTACTCCTTGGGTGACACACATTTACATGGAGCAAAATCAAGTCGCAGACAAACTACCAAAACATGGGGAAACACTATCTCAAAATGCCAACACTACTGAATTTTTTTAACCACCTGTTTTTGTACTGCAAGCATTGACAGGAGATCAACGGGGTACACTTCACAAGCGCACAACAACCACTACCATGCAACATCCCTCATTTTGTTTTAATATGTTATCAAACTCTTGTAGTAGTAACTATGGCAATTCAGTACAAATTGGTACCAGTGAACTTTACCCCTTTTGTACCATTGTACCAAATTCTGCTCCTTATAATTTTCCCTAATATATAAAATATTTATCTTTGTTGACCAAAAAAAAAGTTTTACGAGATTGATTTTTAAATATTATATTCTGATGAACGACTATGGGTTCTTAATTGTTTTGTCATGTAGTGTACACTGATTATGTGAACTCTATTTATATCCTTCAAAAATATTTTTAAAGACAATTCTTTGGTGGATAAAATTATAATATTTCAACTTCTTCCTAATGTAATCTTTCATTGACTTGTATTTGAATAAAAAGAAAATATCAAGATATGCATTTGAATAAGAATTAGCTAGAGTCCTTTCAAGTATAATAACCAATTCACCAGATCATTCCAAACTAACCAATTAGGCAATATCAATTGGAATTCTTTTTCTTGCTAAAAGGAGGATTTAATTGACAATTAGGAACGAAGATACATAAGCTGATTAAGATAGTTAGCTAAGGATACAATAAAGTAGATGTATGAAGGTAAAAAAAAAGGTGTTTAGGGGTGGGGATGGGGTGAGAGTGTGTTTTTAGGTTGGACTTTCCAAATTGATACATCAAAATATTTCAATTACATCCTCTCATTGTGCTATTAAATTGATCGATGTTGGGCTATTTGTTCATTGAATTGGACAGAGGGATGGATCTCTTAACTTATAACTGCCACTTTATTGACAACCAATCCATGTGCTCGCCAACGAAGGACAATTCCTCCTTCTTGACCCTAGGCTGTATCTTGGATTAAATCTTTGTAGTTGAACTTCATGAGCAAGTCAATGTGATCGGCCATTTTGGTTTCTGTGAGGCTCAGGATGGAGGGGTTGTTCCATGGGAGCAAAAACTTGAGATTCCAGAGAAATTCTTGATTATGAGTTCCCCGACAATTTCATAACATTATCTCCATTAGTCCTTCATGCTGTGGGAAGCTCTCTTCCAGAACCAATGATAGTTCCAAGTGCATTAGGAATTGAGGAGGATCGTATATGGCTGCAGATAGTAAGTTGTCTTGTAGGGTTGGACTCACGAGCATGAAATATCTCTATTCCACTGAGGAGGGTTTTAGGCGTATGTTCAATGAGGTTTTTTGGAGGTTCGGGGGGATAAAGATTAGGTACTTTTTCTGTATTTCCTAACCTGCAAATAGTCAAAAAAAATTCAAAATCATGAATTCCATAAAGGTCTCCGTAGGTCGTTGCTTGTTCTGCTTGATTTTCCCACTGTGGTGAATGAGGTGGAGAGTTGATATTGTGATTGATGATCGCATTTTGCTGCAATGGCTTCATTTGTGTTGATACTGGGGGTTGGTGGGGTATCACTGGTTGGTGAGGAGGAATACATTATGGCAAGAAGCTATTTTGTGGGGATGTAGTCCACTGAGAAGGGTGATGGGGTACCTGGGCTTGCTAATATTGTAATTGAGTGATGATTTTCTGTATTTACCAAAGAGTGATATCGTGTTGATGGATTAGGTCTAGGAGCATTTGGTTTGGTACTTCTTCTTGAATTATGAAGACCATCTCTTTTGAAGACTCTAGTAGTAGTGTGACATAATTTTGTAGTAGTTGTAGGTCTATCAGAGAGTGGTAGTGGTAGGGTGGTATTTGATGTGGTGGGAGAGGTGATGGTTGTTTCATTAGTGGATGGATTGGAGGGAATGTAGTCCATTTAGGGGGGGTTGGTGGTGAATGATTATGTGGGATAGGGGAAGGTAGAGGCAGTGGTTGATGAGGACATTATTTATTTGTCTCCTGTGCCTTTGTTGATGGAGGTGACTCCTGTGGGTTTGTGTTCGATACATTGGAGGAGTTTGGTGAGGTATTGGCAGGCACTTTGGATATTTGAATTGAAGTGGAGTTAACAATTGATGGGGTGGTATTTGAAAGGATCATTGGGGATGTAGTGGATGTTGATTGAGGAGGAGAAATTTTATTATTGGTTTATGATCTAGTGTAAGATTCATGAAATGGATTATCGTGTGTTTATGGTATTATAGGTTCTGTAAAATGAGTGTTGGGTGGTGGTTCTTTAGGTAGTGATGATGATGGGGCAATAGAGTGTGGCAGATGAGGTGAAGTGTGAGAAGTAGGATTGATGTTTTCGGGTAAGGAAGGTGGCGGAGAGTTTATAATTATTTGCATGGGTATTTTTTATTCATTTGTCTTATTTGTGCTTAGTGAGTATTAGTCATGCAAATGCATGTATGAAGCCGGGCTTAGGCTGGGAAGAGTGGATTTGGCCCTTGTAATGGCAGTATTAGGTGTGTCAAAGGTATGTCAATTTGATCTTAGGCTGGGGAGATTAGCTTGTTTTTTAGTATCATGGGGCCCATTTTTATTGTGTCTTTGGGGGTGGTATTGGGAGGATTTTGGTGGTTTTTGTTCTTGATCATGATTTGGGGTAATTTGTGATCTTTCATTTTGTTGTTTCCTTATATGAGATTGTTTTCCATTGTGTTTGTTGCTCATCTTCGTTAGTAGTTACATTAGGATTATTATGTGGTTGATTCGAGTTTGAAGGGGTTGTAGAGGTCGGACAGTAATGAAGGTTGTGTCCTAGACAACCACATTTTGTACATATAATAGAAGAATCCTCATAGTGTATTAATTGAGTGTGATTCCCTAATAAAATTTTGGATGGAACGGTTTTGCCTAATGGTGCTAAGATGCAAAATCTGGCATATCGACCTGTTGATGTATGCTATGTGCATGCGTCTACTTTTATGAGTGTGCCAATGAAATTTGCTATTTTTTGAGGATTTGTAAGTCATAGTATTTAGGGGGTAGTTCCTGAAGACGGATCCACACATTAGTATAATTTGAGTGTGATAGTGTTCGATTGAATTTGGGTTCCCATTAGCGTATGGAGAGGTGTTGAGACCTTATGAATTGAGGTCCATTATGATATATTTTGTTATAGTTATCTATTTTTTGAAATTTGATGAGGTAGAAATCATAACCTAGGTCTATTAATTGAAGTGCTCATCAAGTTGCTAGAGTGAGTTTAGTTTGGTCTAAAGATTTGTTTATGATATTTTTTACCTAGTAGTTTAATAATACTGGCTTGTTGCTCAGGACGGCATAGCCTTAGTTTGTCATTAATGGATATGGGTATGAAAATAGAATGTTTGATTGGGTTGGAGGTTTCTTCTTCTAGGGATAATTTCTTCAAGAATTCTGCTTCTAGGGTGGGGTTGATTGGTGGAGGAGGAGGGCAGAGAGTGTCACGGAAACTTACCTTGTTTGTGTTGGTTGTTGAGGTATTAATTTCCTCATCTATGTTCATAATTTCCTGCTGCGATTTAGTTGATCCTTCAGAAGATGAAAATTTTCACTTACTTACTATGTGTAATTGCCACAAAAGCAAGCAACTTGGAATCCTTGTTTTCATCAACATTGTGGAATCCTTATCAAGTTTTATCTATCCAAAGAGTAAATGATCAATGAGAAGTTGAACGGGACTCAAACTGAAAGGATGGAACTCTTAAAATTGATATTGTCATCCCTTATCAAATAAAGTTAATCACCTTATCAAAATTACAGCATTGAAATAATGAGACATTAAAAGATATACAAATATTTAGTGTTAATTGAATTATATTTAGGCGGAGATGAGAAATTCACTATATAAAAGAGAGTACAAAATATTGAAACCTCATAAAGAGGCACACACAAGTTGCAGGCTAACACTTCTCTCACAAATTCTCCCCCTAAACAAGACACTCAAATGTCTTATGATTATATTGTGGATGTTATTAAATGATAAGAAAGGATTCTTATTTTACAAAAGTTAAAATATTTTTCTTCAAGAAAAAGGACTAGCCAAATATGAGATATTTATAATTTTCTTTTAGAAAAAGGAAAACTCAATTAAAGTAAATGTATTGCACTTCTTTCAAGTAATATGAAAACCAAATATGATAAAAAAATCAGGACAAAAACCTAAAAATTCTCCCTCTTGGCTTGAATTATAGAATTCCATATATATATATATATATATATAAATAGATCGATTTGCTTGCGTAGTCACGTGCATGAAGGAGAGCAATGCAACTTTGCTTTTCCCCCAAGAGACGAATCTATGGTTTAAAATAGTGAGTTTTAAATGAATCTAATATATGTGATTGGCGACTGCACGATCTTATCATGACACATGCATGTAATAAGTCCTTTTATATGTCTCGAGTCAAATCTATGGCAATATAAAGCGTAAAAACAATGTTTAACTACGAAACACGAATCATTGAACTTGAAGAGTTAAGGAAGAAATGTGGTGATCAATACATACATTGAAACATACAACAATGCCATAAATAATAAAACTTATTACCGAAGATGTTCGATAATTTTTTTGCTAAACATAAATGAAAGATGTAAAAAGAAAAACAGAAGTAGGAGAAGGTTCCACAAAGGCTCCTTGCTACACAGATCCTTGTCAGCTGCATAATCAATCACCTGTAATAGAAAAGGTGCAGATAAACTTTTATAAATTATAAATTATAGAATACACATTTTTTTTTTTTTTTTTTTGGGGCTTGATTTCAAGAATCATATAGGAATACCAAAGCAGAAAATAACTTACAGAAATTTGGATTCTCCTTCAGCAGACGCAAGTAAGGATCCACAGGGTCACCATTTGCGGCATAGCTTGGATCATATAACATGTTGCTAATAGGCCTTCGTTTCAAGTAACCAATTAAAATTATTTCACATTTCAGTATTTTATTTTCATGTGCTAAGTATTTAAATTGATGATTGCTTTTGCAATTTGTGAAATATAATTTTGATTATAGAAAATCAAATAGTTACTTTTAATTCATGAATTTTTTTTATCTAAAAGATGTTAATTACCTGCGAACCCAGGGAGAGTCTCTTCTCGGCTGGCTATTCTGCATTCATCCCATAAAAGAAATTAAAAACATACTCCTACATGTTTTAAACTATTATACATGCACATATTCTGCAAAATAAATCTATGCAGGTAAGAGAAATATAAAATTGAAAATAAATTAGAGATGAAACATACTCCAGAACGAGAAGATGATCCAGCGGATAGCATTCTACCACGTGCATGATTAGCCTACATCCATTTTATATTAAAAGAGAGGATCATTCAAAATATTATTTGTAAGAAGTTTATTTACATAACAAATCAACAATAGATAAAACTTATTTCTAAGGAGTATATATTATTTTGACAGTTATACCCTTGAACAATTAGCTACTGGACTTTCTACAGCAGGAAGGGGAGCCGGGATAGAGTTGGCATTGTATCCCTATACCAAAAAATGAAATTAAAAAATGATATACATGTAAATTTGAATTGCAAGCATCACCCAAATATGGAAAATATTTAAAATAAATAAACACGTTATAATAAACGAAAGGAAGCAAAGGACAAACAAACATACCTCTAGAGATATTGGGCCTAGGATAAAATTGAGTTCAGGATGTTGATTAATCTCAGGCCTGTCAAGTAAATGAGTATGAGCTTATAGATATTTATTTGATTATAAATTTTAAGGTTTCATAAATTAGTGAAGGATATTTATTAATAACGAACATAACTATAATACAGGATTTGATATTGCAAATGAAATAAGTCAAACGTACACCTTGGTGTAAGAATGTTTCCTTGTGACACACTCCCCATCTTATCATGCACGAGTATGTTAAGCTCATCTACCTCTGTACTAGGGTTTTGGTCCTTATCAACCAAATCAAATTATTAGCTTGTAATTACATATATTAGTTCGCAGAAAATGACCTAATATAGTATTTGGGAAAAAAATCAATATACATGAACTGTGTGGAAAATTTCTCTCTCTAGCATGACATTTCCTCTCAGTGAAAGCTGAAAATGGCAAGGAAATCGAAGGCAAGAGCGAGATATCAAAGCAATCAGATGGCAAATTCGAACCAAAGTCATGGAGGAAGAGTTATCCCTAGGACCGAGGACTCGAAGAAACAGAGAAACATCAATGCAATTATAGGTATAGTACCGTTTGAGATGGAGCGTGAAATGGGGAACACACCGGCAGTTACCCCAATCAAAAATCAGATCGAGAACATGCAAAGGAGTGGAACAAGTAGTAAATCCTGGACGAATAAGGTAGAGGAAGAAGGAATAGAAATGGGGACACAAACACCGGAGAAGAACACTTGGAGTAGACTAGTAGCTACTGTTCCATTGGTAAAAGGTGAAGATCTGAAACGAGAAGCACCTAAGCAAAGTAATGTCAAAATCACCGCGACATCCATGAAGAAGTATAGTTCTGGAAAACGGGGGTAGTTTTCTATGTGTTGGGTTCAAATCCACCACAAAATGTAATGGAAGGGTACTTCAATAGAATCTGGGGGAAATTGGGAATAGACCTAGTGGCTCAAGTGCAACGGGGTGTATTCCTAGTAAGGTTTCACACAATTGAAAGTAGAATGAAGGTGGTAGAGGAAGGAGTCCAGATGTATTTCGAGAGAAAGCCAGTTATTGTCAAACCATGGCAGCAGGATATAGAACTGAAAAAGGATATCATGAATAACATACCTGTATGGATCAGACTCCCTAGGCTAAATGTGAAGTATTGGGGTAGACAAGCACTAACAAAAATTGATGGTATAGTTGGAAACCCACTGAAAACAGATAAGGCAACGGCCATGAAGGAGGGAATGACTTATGCTAGAGTACTAGTGGAAGTGCCAATTAATATGGCATTCCCTAAATTAGTGATGTTTGAGAATGAACATGGGCAGATTGTAGAGCAGGAAATAGAATTTGAGTGGAAACCAATATTGTGTACAAAATGTAAGAATTATGGGCATGAATTGAAGGAGTGCAGGAAGTAGATAAAACAGGAACAAACCAATAAGACAAAGGAACAACAAGAAGGTACAACATCTGGAGAAAATAAAGTGAATAATGGGGAACAAGTAGTCAGCAATGAAAAGGCAGAAAAGAAAGAAGTTAGAGAGGAAACTTTTCAACAAAGAGTGGGGAAACAGATAGAAGTGAGACAAAGGCAGGGCAGATACAACTACAGGAGGGGCTATGAAAGAAGACGAATTGTGATAAGGGAACCATAGGTTGACACTGGGAACTCATTTGATGCATTATGGGAACAAAACTGTAATAGCAGTATGATAGCTAAACCTCCTAGCCCTGAGGAAGGTGTAGCTGATAAGGGTCCTAAACTGGGGGAAACCCTAACCCAAATGGATAGTATTGGCTTTTGGAATGCCAGAGGTCTGAATGAGGTCTTAATAAGCCAGACAAACAGAAGGAAATGAACCTGTTTGTCCATAAATTGAAGGTTGGCTTATTTGGATTTCTGGAAACAAAGATAAAAAGAGCAAAGGCAGTAAATGCTTCTTTTTATCTTTGTCAAGGATGGTCACTTGTTACAAACCTTGATAAGCATCCAGGGGACTGGATTTGGCTGCTATGGAAACCACACATATATGAAGTTGATATAAAGGTAGTTACTGAACAACTGATACACTGTAGTGTAGAACACAGGGGAAATAGAAGAAGGTTCAATGTGACAATGGTATATAGTTTCAATGACCAAGCCAGTAGAAGAAGACTATGGGAAGAGATCAACCAAATAGGGGCTGCAATGCATGAGGCATGGGCAGTGATGGGAGATTTCAATTGTGTGCTGAACAATGAGAAGAGAATAGGGAGCAGAGTCACTATGGCTGAAACAAGGGAATTTAAGCAATGTATTGAAACCAGTGATTTGAAGGAGTTAAAATCTTCATGGGCATTCTTCACTTGGAATAACAAACAAGGGGGAGATAGCAGGGTGTATCGCAGAATTGACAGAGTCTTGGTCAATACTGAATGTGTGACAGAACTACCACCATCAGAGGTTCATTTCATGCATGAAGGTATATATGACCACTGCCCAGCAATAATCAACTGGGAAGGAGGGAGTAGAAAAAAGAAGAAGCTGTTTAGATACTTCAACATATGGAGTATGATTCTTGAATTCCAACAAAGAGTCCAGCAAGTATGGAAGGAAGAAATTCATGGTACAAAAATGTACCAACTGATAGGGAAGCTCAACAGAACAAAGGGTGTGCTACTGAAACTAAATAGGGAAAGATTCTCTGATGTAGAAAAGAGAGCAGAAGAAGGAATGGAGCAACTGATAGAATGCCAAAGGAGGATCCAAAATGACCCCAGGAATAAAGACCTAATTGAGGAGGAGATCCAACTGATGAAAGAGAGTGCTAGATGGAAGGTATCTAGGGAACAATCCTTGAGGCAGAAAAGTATAGTGCAATGGATAAAGCTAGGAGACCAAAACACAAAGTACTTCTACACAGTGATCAAAGCTAGAAGGAATGCTAACAGGATATTCATTATAAAGGATGCAGAAGGGCAGGAGGTAACTGGGATTGAAAGGATAGCAAAGGCTTTCATTTATTATTAAGCAAAGTTACTAGGTGAAAGTAATGGCAATAGGCAGCATGTATGCAGTAGCTTAGTAAATTAGGGTCCAGTAATACAGATGGAGCAAAGAGTAATCCTTGAAGCAGCAGTTACAGATAAAGAGATCAAAGAAGCACTCTGGGCAATAGGTGGTAATAAATCCCCAGGACCAGATGGATATGGGGCACAGTTCTTTAAAGATAGTTGGTCAGTAATCAAAAAGGATGTGATTGACAGTGTAAAGGAGTTCTTTGATACCACAAGAATGTTGAAGGGTATTAACAAAACTGTCCTAACACTGATTCCCAAAAATAACCATGCAGACAGTGTGGGAGATTATAGACCAATTGCTTGTTGCAATACAATCTATAAGATCATTTCAAAGGTGTTGTGCAACAGACTGAAAGGAGTGTTACCAACAATAATATCAGAGAATCAGAGTGCCTTTGTGGAGAGCAGGAATATAGTACAGAATATTCTGATATGCCATGATTTAGTCAAGCTATACAACAGGAAGAAATCAACAAAAAATTGCCTTATAAAAATTGATCTCAAAAAAGCTTATGATAGTGTGGAATGGGGGTTTGTGGAAGAGATGCTCTATACTTTGAACTTTTCCACAAAGTTCATTAAATGGACAAAGGAATGCATAACAACAACTCAGTACTCAATTGCAATAAATGGTGAGGTATATAGTTGTATAGAGGGGAAAAGGGGTTTAAGGCAAGGTGATTCAATATCTCCACTCCTCTTTGTGAACTGCATGGAATATTTTACCAGGATTATGCAATGGGTAGTAACACAGGAGGGATTTGCTTTTCATACAAAGTGTAAAAGGCTAAAGTTGAATCACTTATGCTTTGCTGATGATGTATTGATGTTCTGCAAAGGGGTATACCATAGTATCATGTTATTGCTGAGGGGATTGCAAACCTTTACCAATGCTTCTGGTCTAAGTACTAATGCAGGGAAATCAAACATATACAGTGCAAACATGGAAAAGCAATGTTTGGAGAATATATGTGAAATAACAGGATATAAAGAAGGGGCTATGCCTTTCAGATATCTAGGAGTTCCTATAGCTGCAAAGAAATTGAAGGCAAGTGATTGTGAAATGTTGGTGGAGAGGTTAATCACAAGAATTCATTCTTGGGGTTCAAAGAACCTGTCATATGCAGGAAGAGTGCAATTGATCAACTCTGTTCTGATCAATATACACTCATATTGGGCAACAATATTCATCCTCCCCAAGAAAGTGCTCAAAGACATCACAGCCATATGCAGAAGTTACTTATGGGCAGGGAAGAATGTATCAACTAAGGTTCCACTTGTGGCTTGGGACCTTATCTGCAGGCCAAAAAATGAAGGGGACTGGGTATAAGGGAATGCATTACATGGAATGAAGCTGCAGTCGCAAAGTATGTATGGAACATTGCTAATAAGGAAGACACTCTATGGGTAAAAAGGATCAACCATATATACATGAAGGGAGATGACTGGTGGCAACATAAGCCCCCTGCAAATAGTAGCTGGTACTGGAGGAAAATTTGTGCCATTCGGAATGTATATGGCAATGGTTACATAGGAAATGGATGGCAAACGAGGACAGGGAAATACACAATCAAAAAAGGCTACAACTGGAGAAGAGGGAGGCTAGCTCAATGGCCTTGGTGCAGAGAAGTATGGAATAGAATGAATGTCCCTAAACACAGTTTTATCAGCTGGCTAGCAATGAGGAAAAAACTGTTAACAAAGGAGAGAACAATGAAAATGAACATCACTGAAGATGATGAATGCATGCTATGTGAAGGAAAAACAGAATCCATTGATCACCTCTTTCTTGATTGCACATACTCTAGAATGTGTTTGGCTGAAGTACTGCAGTGGCTGGGAATGAACATACAGAACACAGAAGTGACAGGAATAGGGAGAAGAATGGCTAGAATTGCGAAGGGTAAAGCAGGAAGAGCAATCACAATGGTAGCTTTGACAGCAATTATATACCACATATGGAAAGCTAGGAATGAAGCACTTTGGAGGAAAAGAGTACCTCGACCACAAGTGATGCTAGAACAGATTCAGCTTGCGTGCAAACATAGATGCATGGAGGTTATGAAGAAGAAGAAGAAGAACAAAAGCAACATGTACGGGATAGAACAGTTATACAGATAGCAAATAGGAACT
Source organism: Nicotiana glauca (assembly GCA_026770625.1). NCBI lineage: Eukaryota > Viridiplantae > Streptophyta > Magnoliopsida > Solanales > Solanaceae > Nicotiana > Nicotiana glauca. The sequence goes on along the minus strand of MU716653.1, from coordinate 150,511 downwards.
CTTGTATGATGAAAATAGACTGGAACATAGAAGTTAGAAGGAGGATAGGGGATAGAAATTATAAATGTTTTTTGGATGATTAATAAAGATTTTATTTCTACCAAAAAAAATCAATTTTCATTAATGGTAACATTAAAAGATGATGAAATTATATTAATGAATAGAGCACTTTGATCTGTAGTTACGTAACAGAAAAGAACCAAAGAGTATTTGACGTTGTTGCTGCATAGGAGGATCAACAGACACAGTAGCACTCGATGACTCAATTTCAGCAGAGGTTGAGTTAACATTGTCTTGATCATTAAAATTGTCGGTGCTTCCCTGTGTACTTGACGACATTTTGGTTTCAAACGTTTCCTGAGGGTCATAAAATAGGAAACAGAATTAATAATTTCATGCAAATTTAGTGTGCACAGAAACACAAGTATTGCATACAACATGTAATAAAGTATCTAGTCTAAACATATCTAGCCCTATCAACTGAGAATTGTTCTTGTTATAAGCTAACTGGAAATATTATTAAGAAATAATCAAGCAAAAAAAGAAAGAACAATCACATGAACAGATAAGTTATATTAAGATGGTTTACACTTGGGTAACATTTATTACATGGCTGCTAAGCTCAACTCATTAGTATCTTGCTCATCATCGCACGATCTTACTTATTAATGATTTTACATATTCATATGATTTCTCAACTTTTCTTGTTCATTTCAATATGTTTAATTTGAAATTGTTAGCAAGATTTGATGTTCTCGTTTTTAGTTCCTACACTTATTATTTGCTCCGTTAGATTTCATGTTTTTTTTTAACTTGAAGGACTATTAAAAATGAAGAAAAAAGATAATTAACAATTATGATGTAATTAGAGAATCTTTGGTGGATTGATGTAATTAGTTGCGATATAAAATTAGAATCTTTATAATAAATTGAATAAAGAAAACAAAGCAACTTAATGATGTATCTCGAAAAATATAAAAGAGAGAATGCAACCACGTTCTAATAATAGACTTCCGATAATGAAAAAAAGAAACATTTAGGACAACAAAAACGTGCCTCTACATGTAACACGAAGTTATAATTTACGTACCATCTTAACCAGAGCAAGTTCGCGTACCAATCAACACCAACGCAAACCTATACAAAAAAAAATGTAAAAAGAAATGTTAGAATATCTTTCAATACATACCTAAATGAAGAAAAACAAAGTCCAATCAAAGTTATGTTTTAGTTACTAATTTTCATTATTGAGAATACTTTTTACATTCAAAGTATAACTAAGGAAGATACCGACATGCAAGACATAACTTTATATGTATAGGATTCAAAATCTTTCTCCACTTTTATAGTTCTTAGAAAGATAGAACGGTGATTGTTCTATTGTACAAGCAGGGTGCAGCTAAAAAAGAAAAAAAGTTAGAAAGATTAAACCCTCAAATGTGGGCAAAAATATATTGTTAATTGGAGTAGAAAAAGAGGACCCAAAAAAAAAGGGAAATTACCCTTTGACTCTTGAGATGCGGTGAAGAAATGGGGAGGAAATGGCTATATTTATAGGCACATGAAACCCTCAAATATGAAACAGTGGCCCACAAAAGTGGACCATGCACCCCCGATTAATTTCTTACTAATTACATAATGGAAGGTGAAAAAAGAATAAAGAGAAATACCATTCCTTTTTAAGATTTGAGGCAATCTTGTTTCTTTTCACCTTCTTAAATAGTTTCAGCACAACCAAAATAAAAAGTTAAATAAAAAGAATAACAAATTAAATGTAAAAACCCAGGCTTAAAGGAAATTGAAAAGTGAAGAGTTTTCTATAATATAAAAGAAGAAAGCTCAACGTAATATTTCAAATTATAGAAAAATTAACGGTCAACTAGGGTTGGCAAAACTGAAATTAATCTTAGAAATCAAGCACCAAAGAAGGAGGCATTGGTACAAATTAAAATAATTTAATGGTTTACTGTCACGGCCCGAAAACCACCACTCGTGATGACACCTAACTCTACCCGCTAGCTAAGACAACTAACAGAAAATACCATCCAAATCTGATTAAAGGAGAAATAGTGAAGAATTTTCTAAATATTTAGAAGTTGACACAAGAACTGTTAGCACGACTCATGAGCTTCTAAGACTTGAAATTTACAATGCTGGTACAAATAATTACACGATTTGTTTGAAATTTACATAAACAGAACACCAAAATTTAAGCTACCAAGGACAAGCGGGAGCTATATCCGGAATGAACGAGCATCTTAAGAGTCAGCTCCCGACATCACCAGCAGCTTAAGGACAACACAACAACGATTGAAATATAGAGCAAGGACAGGACAATAACAACAATTTACACGAGGTCTATAAATACAACAATAACCACTCAAGATAAAGATGTGAACATATACATAGGAAACATATATCACAACATCATGCATGTCACTCATCCTCGCCTGCACGGAAACACCCATCATGCCATGATCTCACGATGATATAAAAGCATAACAACATAAATAAAATGGCATGGCATCACCCTTCGTGCTTTAACTCTCAAATGATGTGGCATGGCATCACCCTTCATTCTTTTACTCTCCATAATATGGAACGGCATCACCCTTAGTTCTTTTACTCTCAAATAATATGGAACGACATCATCATTCGTGCTTTTACTCTGCATAATATGGCACGGCATCACCCTTCGTGCTTTCACTCTCAAATAATATAGTACGGCATCACCCTTCATGCTTTACACACTCTCCCTCACATGATAATGTATAATACTGGCACTGCATCTCCCTTCGTGCTTTATACTCTTCCCTACCAAACATGTGTATATCAATGACAAACAAGGTAGGAAACATAAATAACATCAAGGAGAGTGTTTAAACGAATATTGCAAAAAAAATCTCAATCACAACTTCCCAAACCATTGATGATTCAATAAACCCTCAAGAACCGTATTATTCAAGTACTTCCACAAATCTCCCAAATGATCAACACACCGAATAACCGCTCACGCGCTAAAACGCTTAATATAAACATACTCGTGCGCTCAAATAATCAAAATAACCTCTAAAACCATGAATCGGACGCCAAAACGCATGAAGATCAAACTAAACTTCAAGAACTTCAAGAATCGCAACCAAGCGTCCTAACCAAATAAAATCTACTCCAAATGGTGCCAAATTTCGTAGAAAATTTCTATATGACAAAACGAAACTACTCGAAGCTTAAAATCACGCATAACAACCTCGAAACGACAAATCATACCTCAAGTCCAAATCAATGAACTTTGAAACTTTAACTTTTACAGCCTATGTCGAAACCTATTAAATCACGTCCAATTGACCTCAAATTTTGAACACAAATCACATTTGCCATTACGGACCTACTTCAACTTTCGAAATCAGAATCTGATCCCGATATCGAAAAGTCCATTCCTGGTCAAACTTCCTAAATATCCAACTTCCGCTATTTCAAGACTAATTCGAATGCGGACATCCAAATTATAATCTGGGCACTCTCCTAAGTCCAAAATCACCCAATGGATCTAACAAAATAGACGGAACTCCATTCCGAGGTCAAATGCTATAAAGTCAAACTTGGTCAATTCTTCTAACTTAGAGCTTAAATTTAGAAGTTCATTCTTCCGAATCGATTCTGGATAACTTGAAAACCAACACCGACAATTTATGCAAGTCATAATACATCACACGGAGTTAATCGAGCCCTCAAAACACAAGAAAAGTGCAGATACTCAAAACGACTAGTCGAGTCATTACATCCTCCACCACTTAAACATATGTTCGACCTCGAACATGCCAGGAGTCGTTCCAAAGCTATCAAATCACAGTGTAACCTTACTATGCATACACCCAGGGGTGATATCATGCCACCATGTTCCACATAAGCCCGCCAACACAATATAATTGGAGATCCTTATTTCAACCATGGTCCTTAAAACTTACAGATCAATCTCTATCATCCAGGATTCATTACAAGACCCAAATCCCACATCTACACACTAAATAACCATAACCTAAGATGTAATCGCATGATATACCCTATCACTTCAACACTTACAGTAGGAACTTGCTGACCACCATTACGTCCCAAAATAAACGTGGTGCCGGTAGCAAACCTCATATCGATTAGAAACTCGTTCAAGACCTTTACACCCTGCCGATGATGAAAGAAACATGCATACCTGTTAACCACTCATCAGATTAATAAGCCAAGTAATTCGACCAGGACCATTGTCCAATGCTCAGCAAAATATAGTATTATTCTTCCAAATCTTCCTCATCCCAATACAATAGTGCAAACCTCAGGTCTAAAAACCTCATCTTAGCTAATACAAGCAACACCATCGACAAGTATAAAAAATAGTCATATGGAGCCCCACACAAACCAGTTCCGTACACGAACAAGTAATAATTCAGACATGATAGACAACAGTAAGAAAACTAAATAAGAAGACTAAATAAGAAGACTACTAAGCAAGCTTAGTAGACAGTGAATTTTTTAGCATTTTTACTATGAACAATACTCAGTAAGGTGAAAGAAAAATACACGAAATAGGAATAAGGAGTTACATTTTATCACTGTACCGTTGAGGCGTGCAACCCGATCCCATCATATCAATCCACATAGGGTACCCATCGAGCCATAATACTCGGGCTCACTGATCACATGTGCGTCAACATCAAACACAATAGAGTGCACAAAATATAAATGTGGGAAAATTTATTAGGAACAAACAATACTAAGAAGGTCAAGCACAACTACGGTGCAATAAGAAAATCAACATCACGAAGGCCACCTCGCCCATAATGCTATGAGGCCTAAACTGAATCACAATATGCATGCGAAGAATCATGTAACCCTCACAATCCGTCATAGCATAAGAGAGAAACATATAACATAAACCAAGGCGCAAATAACATCCATTCCGCCCGATGATATATATGTGGCATCAACTACGCAAGAGCAAGAAAATTCGATCTACTACAGAATACACATTCTCATTAGGCTCAAAATAACCCCCAAAACAAATTCCGATCATCCCCAAACATGTAATTAACCTTCCAAAAGTCCATAGCAACCTTTCCACAACACCTACAATCAATCATCCAACCCTCAACATTTCTTCACAACTCACAATCAAGGAATAGTCTGCCAACGAGAACATCCAGTCTCTAAGCCTCACGAATACCATAATTTTCATATCCAATATCAAAACCGTTGTCACACCTCCTTTTTTCGCTACACCTCGAAAAGGGTATAAGGGAGTTTTTTCAATTAAAGGAAAATCAAAATGGGATTTATTATTTAAAGATTCAGAGTCACCACTTAGGAGATTTATGGTGTCACAAGTCACCAGTTCAAATATCGAATCGAGGAAAAGATCGACTCTGTATTACAATCCACGAACCAGAAATCCGGGTAAGGAATTCTGTTAACCCGGGAGAAGGTGTTATGCATTCCCGGGTTCCGTGGTTCTAGCACGATCGTTCAAATGTTATTATTGGCCTAATTATCTGATTTTAATACATGTTTTAGCCTATGGTGTGATTTTAAAATTATTAACAACTTTTAATGCATTTTAAAGAAGATTGAACGTCGTTTAAAACATGTCTTTGGATCGCGCTACATAAAATGCACCCGCAATTCGAAACACATTTTATTCAACGTTTTAAGATTTGAATTTGGGTCACATGAAATGACACCCGAGTTTAGAAAGGTAAATTATTAAAATAACGCGCCTAAAGCAACTACGCATTTTTAAATTTGCGAGGGCCATGGAAATTCGCTAAATGGCACGCCTCGAGTTCTAAGAATTTTAAAAGATATAATTAAGTGAGGGCCACGCATTTGAGATTTTATTTGACGCGGCGCACCTCAATTCTATTTTTAAAGGGTATTTAAACTAAAAGCTCGGAGGGCCATAAACTATGTCTTATCTAGTACAGCTCACCTTCTATCTAATTAATTAATGGGGCCATGATAAGTGTCACCACTTCTTAAACTAACATGTTAGATCCATTGCATGACTATGACTCCATTTAATTGCAACAAAAGCATGTTGTGACAGTCCGAGCAAATTACACAACTAGGAGAGGTCCAACACAATTAACACCATCTAACATGCAGGATATAACTACTGGCTCTATTACACTAGCTATACATCAAGTTTTCACAATAATTCAAAGTCACACTTAGTCATACATTGAATCAGAACAAGGAAATTCAGAAGGACAAAGAAATAAAACTATGAATTAAAGAGCTGAGGCTAGGCTTCAAACTTCTATTTTTTCATTTCATTCTTCAATTTTCCATTACACAATCAGCAGGGTTACAGAGTTGTGTACCTAGATGGGAAAGAACAAAGAACAGGGTAAGGAATGCAGCAGTAACAACAGCAAACAGTGGTCCACATCAGAGATAACCAAGAGGAAAGGACTTTAAACCAAGCTTTAAACCAAATCGACCAAAACTTCAACCCAACTCTTTAAAAGAACGCCATTTCAAGCTCTATTTAGATCAAAATTTGCTCTCAAGGGTTGAAACTGAAGGAATTACAAGGAAGATCCAATGGAACAATAAATTCACTAAGTTTTTCTAGCCGCTTTTCTTTTTTTGTGTTTTCTTAGCTCTCCCAAAATCTCAATTCAGCTGCAAGTAACTATGCCTTTATATGCAAGTTACTAGGGCAGCCTTAAGGGATTAGTTATTTCATTTTAGTCCTTTTTAGCTTTTCCTTTTTGCTATTTAGTCCCTAATTATCTGACTTTTTGATCAAGTAAGTGTGCTATGCAACTTTTGAGAGGCTTCTTGGGTGGTTACTTGAGAGATTCTCTTAGTGAATTACCCAAAATAACCCTTTTTGTCCCTATTTTTACATTGGGCTCAATTGGGTTATGGGTCAAATTCATTAGAAACCCAGCCCAAGAACCAAGCTCGGGGATATGAATCTCAAGCCCAAACACAATCAAACTATTTTTCTGAAAGAAACAAGCAGAAACAGAAGCAATTCAGGCAGCAATTTTTCACTAATTTCAATTAATGCAAACTAACACTTAATGAACTGAAACTAAATTACTAATAAATTATTTAAACTAATTAAAGAAAAGAAAACTAACATGCATGAAAAGAACAATTATGAAACTGGGAAAACAAAAGAGTCTAGAAGAAAAGGGTGAGACAGATAACAATGCAAGGTAAAAAAACGAAAAGAAAAGTAAGGAAACTTTTAACAGAAGAAGACTGAAAAGAGATACAATGTTGGGCTCCGAATGGACTTGAACACAATTGAAGAAATCTTTTGATTCTTTGACCATATTGGACCTTAATCTTGTGTTTTCATGTGAAAACACACGACTAAGGTTCAATATAGTCTAACAATCCTCAAATGCCCGTTGAGTTTGAAATTGTGAAATTAGGGTTTTTCTTTGATTCAAGATTCGATCCGTTTGAAAGGGATTCAAGGGAAACCAAATGGGGATTTGGGATGAGGGAGAAAATGGAGTTCAGGGGTGTGATTTTGGTGGGTTTTGGTGGTGGCGCCGCCACCAGAGAGTGTTAGGGCTGCGCTAGGGTTCCACCTTTTGATTTGAGATTCGGATGGCTCCACAAGGATTCAAAGGAAATAGATCAAGGATTTGGACAGAGGGAGTTGAGGAGGGTATTTGGTGTTAATTTGAGGTCGGTTTGTGGTGGCGGCGCCACCGGTGGTGGAGGGTTTGGAGGCGGCGGCGTTAGGATTTACAGGTTAGAGTCTCTGTAAAAGAGACGATGAGGGGGTAAGGGGGTGAGTTTGGACTGTTTTATACATGGGAGACCCGGCTTCCCAACCGTTGGATGAGGAAAACCTCGACAGTCCTGATCTCCTGTAACAAAACGGTGTCGTTTGGTTAGCAAGGGAGGTCTGGACCGGGTGCAAGGGTGATTTGGGTTGGGTTTTAGGCGTTTTGAATGGGTCTCAGGGGTAATTGATTGGGCTGGGGAATTAATTCATTAGACTGGCCCAAACAATTTGATTTCTTTATTTTCTCTTCCTTTTTATTTTCAGTTTCTCTCTTTTTTTTAATTCAAAATTAAAAGAAAATTAAGTTAACTTTAAAAAACTAAATTAACCTACCATATTATATTAATCCCTAATTAATAATCAACATAATTAATTAAATACCAAATTAAAGGAAAACTAACAAAATTTAAAGCAAAAATTAAACAATGCAAAATAAATTAATTTTGTGATTTTTCTATTTTTGTAAAACCCTAATTACTAGTTAATCTAGAAATATGTAAGATTAAATCCTAAATACAAATGCAATATAAGTTTTGTATTTTTTATTTAATTAAAATAAAATAAACATGCACAGACAATTGCAAAGAATTAACAGAAAATGCCAAAAATATCTATAAAATTGCAAATAATGAAAAGAAACTTATTTTCTTGAATTTATGGGAGTAATTCATATAGGGCAAAAAATCACGTGCTCACAGCTGCCTCTCTTTGCTCGAAAATACGGAGAGTTTTCGTGCAAAGATAAAGTGAGCGGATACGAGCGATTTTTGCCCGTTTGAATATTCCGTGGGAAGCATTTTTGAAAGCCCTCGGGAATCCAAACTAAATATATACACAATCTCAAAAATATCTTACGGACTTATTCGTGCACTCAAATCACTAAAATAACATCATAAATATCGAATTAAACCTCAAGATCAATGAAACTTCTCAAAACTTCTTTAAACACCAAATTTGCATTTAAGGTCCGAATCACGTCAAATGGATTCCATTTCTTACCAAACTTCACAGAATTATCTTAAATCATATATAAGACCTGTATCAGGCACCGAAACTAAAATACGGGCCCAATACCAACATGTTCTAATCAAAATTCATTTCCAAACCTTATAAACAATTTCAAAAAACATTTTCTTTCAAAAATTCATTTCTCTGGCTTAGGACCTCATAATTCAATTCCGAGCATACGCCTAAGTTTCATATTTTCCTACAGACCCTCTAGGAATGTCAAATCACGAGTATGAGTCCATTTACCCAAAACGTGGATCGAAGTTAAATTAATTCATTTTATAGTCAAAACTTATCATTTTTTACAGATTTGCACATTTAGACTTTTTGCCTATGCGCCCGGACTACGCACGCAAATTGAGGTGATGCTAAGAGAGGTTTTTAAGGCCTCAAAACACACAATTCATTTAAAACAAATGATGACCTTTTGGATCATCAGAACCATAAAGTGCTATTTTTTCCAATTGAGTAAAAGATTGGTGTCTTCACAACGGGTCAACCCTCTATCCAGATTTTTCAAACATTCATTAAATTAATCATCCACCACACTAAAATCGTCCATGAACACCTCCAAAATATCTTCTACTATATCGGTGAAAATAGCCATCATACATTGTTGGAATGTCGCTGGTGCATTACACAACCCGAAAGGCATCCGATAAAAAGCAAAGGTTCCATATGGACAAGTAAATGTGGTCTTCTCCTGATCCTTCAGAGGGGCGACTTCCAAATTATGGTCTCATTCTTCCCTTCCCTTGATTCACGATCCTTGCAGCTTAATTAATCCCCCATGTGTCGGGACCTGAACCGTGGTGGTGCTCTTCTACAACTTCTTCTACATAGGCTCCACTAGGTCATATATGATTTGCATCTGGAAGAATGAAGGACAGAAGATTGGAAAACTAAAAAGAAAGCCAGGGCGTCCGGTGGATGAAGTCTACCTTTGTAATGTCAGCTGAAAAAAGAGGAATAGCACTAGAGAGTCGGGAACTTTCACGGCAACTGAAGTGAGAATATTTTGTGTGCCACTTCTGATGATGCATGCATTGGGCACAAGTATATATCAGTTCCGTAGATCAAGGCTTTTCTGGAAAAAAAAAGAACCTAATGGATCGAACTTGAACTCCGGGTGACTGGATCGCCCCGACGGGGTCACTCTGACGTAGAGGGGCCTAAGAAGGGAGAACCATAGAATCGGAAGGTTATATTAGAACATCGGTGGAAAGGTCGAGAGGGCACCTAAAAATAGCTTTAGAAGCCAGATTAGGAAAGAGTTTCCCGAGTTCGAGCAAATGCCAAAATGGGTTTGTACCGCAGGTGTTGAATGATCTACTCTACACAGGTGTGGGCTTACAGGGCTAGGGCTCATAAACCCTTTCTTTCATTTATCAATAGGGCCCTGCCCTGATTGGTCACTTTTCTAGGCCGGGATCGATAAGTGGAGCTCTAGGCCCTCTGGGTCTTTATTTCCTTCTTCTTGTTGCTCCTCGTCATTTGATTTGCATGGTTGTACTCAGAATATCCATCCAAAAAATAATAGAAGGCACGTCCATCAAGATGATCAAGCATCTACTCAAGGAAAGGCAATGGGAAGTGATCCTTGCGGGTCACCTTGTTCAGTTTGCGATAGTCTATGCACACCCTCCATCTGGTAACTGTCCGGGTAGGAATCAGTTCATTGTTATCATTGGTCACCATGGTCATACCACCCTTCTTCAGCACACACTGCACCGGTGAAGTCCACGAGCTGTCAGAGATAGGGTATACAACCCCTGCATCTAATCACTTGGATACAACCCCGGCATCACTTGATCACCTCATTTTTCACAACTTCTTGCATGGCATCGTTAAACCTCCTTTGATGTTCCAAGGAGGGTTTTGCATCATCTTCAAGAATAATCTTGTGCATACAGAATGCAAGGTTTTTTCCCCGAGTATCAGCTAAAGTCTATCCAATTGCCTTCTTCTGCTTTTTGAGCACCACCAATATGGCATCTACCTGCATGTTAGTAAGACAAGAGGAAAGAATAATTGGTAAAGTTGAACTAGGGCCTAAGAATTCATACCTGAGATGTGGAGGCAATGGCTTCAACTCCAACACCGGAGGTTCCTCAATTGAAGGATTTATTGGAGGAGTCTTTCTATTTTCAAGATCCAAAGAGAGTTTCCTAGGCTCATAAGAATAAGAGCCCATTCCATGTAAAGCATTCACATACTCCACTCGGCCCTCATCATCATTGAAATCAAGATTTAACAATACGGCCTCCAGAGGATCTTCCACATTGATCATTGTAATAGTATCATCAATTATCACAGTCGTGACAAGATCCATAAATGAGAACACTTCGGTACAATTGGGATGCTTCATGGACTTGCACATATGAAAGACTACCTTTTCATCACCCACCCGAAAAGTGAGTTCCACCGCTTTCACATCAACTAGAGCCTTCCTCGTAGCAAGGAAAGGTCTCCCCAATATGATCGGGAATTCATAGTCTACCTCACAATCCAAGATCCCAAAATCAATTGGCAAAATAAATTTGTCCACCCGGACAAGCACATTATCAACAATACCCAATCGTCGCTTCATTGATCTATCTGCCATTTGAATCTCATGAAAGTTGGCCTCGATGGATCAATACCCAAAGTCTTGAAAACTAAGTAGGGCATCAAGTTGATGCTTTCCCCTAAATCACATAAAGCTTTAGCAAAGTCTGTACTTCCAATAGTGCAAGGGATAGTGAAAGCACCGGGATCCTCCAACTTCGGAGCCATTGAATGAACTATAGCACTAACTTGGTGGGTCATCTTGATAGTTTCAAAGTCCATTGATCTTTTCTTTGTCACCAAATCTTTCATGAATTTAGCATAGCCAGGCATTTGCTCCAAAGCCTCCTCCAAAGGCACACTGATGGATAAGCTCTTCATCATTTCAATGAACTTTTTGAACTGATTCTCATTTTTCTGCTTGGCTAGCCTTTGAGGATAAGGTGGAGGTGGCCTAGGTAAGGGTGCCTTATCTTTTGGCACAACCGGCTCTGGCATGTCTATTACGTGTTCCCTAGACGGGTTCACAGCATCTTGCATTTCCACCTCGGCATCTTGAATATCAGTCCTCACTTCTTCGTTCACATTGTTTTCAACCACATTCTCGACCACCAAAGGAACTTCATTTTCTTGCAACTTAACTTCATCACCCAAAACTTGTTTTTGTTTGGAGGCATTCACATCACCTCCTCATCCACTCCTAGTAGTTACTACCATAACATGATTGTTCCTACCCATCGGGTTCACTACCGTATCACTTGGTAGAGCACCCTTAGGGCGTGTATTCAAAGACTAAGAGATTTGGCCTGGCTGCACCTCCAAATTTTTAATGGAAGTATTGTGAGAAGATAACTAAGCATCCGAATCCGCATTCTTATTCATCATTTGTTTGAACATCATTTCAATTCTACCCATATCATTGCTAGAAGAACTAGGACCCTGGGATAGAAAAGGTGGTGGATTGCTTGGTTGTTGGTACATTTGGGGCCTTTGAAAGCCTTGCCCCTGATTTCCCTGGTTGTTGTTCCATCCACCCTGGTTGTTGTTATTGCCCCAGTTTCCTTGATTGCTCCAATTGTTGTTTTGATTGCCCGAATTTGGATTTTGATTATTTTTTCACCAATTGTTGTTCCCTTGTTGGTGATTGTTCCAATTGTTGTTGCCTTGTTGTTTATTACCCTAATTGCCTTGGGATCTCCATTGTTGTTGTTGGTTGGAAGAATTGCCTCTTCGGCCTTGATAATTATTCACATATTGTACCTCTTCATTTTGCCCATCATAACCATTATCGTGAAATCCACTACCATCATTGTCAAATTAATCCGAATTTCCTTGGCTTTGTTGACCTCTTTGTCTTCTTTGTTCACTAGTATGTTAACAACCTACATGGCATTCATTTGGCGAGGATTTTAGACTTGTTGCAACTGTGCCTTTGCTAGTTGGTTCATGGTTGTTGTCAACTCAGCTATTGCCTGCCCATGATCATGTAATTCTTTGTGCAAATGAGTGACTGTGGGGGTCACCCTAGGGCACATTAGATCTACTTTGCCAAGCGGAGGATGTGTCAGTCATCTCGTTAAGAATGGCACAAGCTTTATCATACGTCAGTTTCATGAAATTACCATTCACTATGCATTGATTTGTTGTATGCCCCGGTAGAAAGTTTATTGCAACACATTCTCCGTCATATCATTATTGGGACATTCCTTCACCATGGTTCTATATCTCTCCCAAATCTCATGCAATGGTTTGGTGGGCTTCTGCTTGGAAGCTAAGATCTCATCCCGCAATGCTGCCATATGCCCCGGTGAGAAGAACTTTGCAATTAACTTGTCCACCAACTCATCCCAAGTAGTGATGGAATGGTTGGGAAGTCGCTCAAGCCAATCTAATGCCTTCCCTCTAAGTGAAAAAGGGAAGAGTCTCAACCGAAGTGCATCCTCGGACATATTAGTTTGCTTGCTCCCCCAACAGGTATCCGCGAACCCCTTGAGATGTTTATAAGCATTTTGAGTGGCAGCGCCCGTAAAGTATCCACGTTGCTCCAGCAATGTAGCATCACATTATTAATTTGGAAATTGCCCATCCTGATCCAGGGTGGGACAATTGCACTTGCATAGCCTTGGTTTGGGAGCACTTGAGGAACCGCTCTTGGAGGTGGCGGAGGAGGGTATGAAATATTATCATTAATATTGTCCTGGCGGCCTCTTCGTTGTCCTAGAGGTACAAGAGGCACCTCATCCTCTCTATTATCATCAACCTCTTCCCCCACAATCATATTTCCAAGAGGGTCATTAGCATTAAATGCCATTTTGTACCTGAAGTTGTGACACACACAAATTAGTAACAAAGAAGGAAAGAAGAACAAAACACAAAACTATTTAGATAGATAGCCAAAATCGTTAACTCCCTGGCAACAACGCCAAAAAGTGATCGAGGACAACCCTGCACTACTATTGAGTAGCGAGAGAGGTCGAAGCAGCTTTTACCCGATTAAGGTGGGGATCGATTTTCACAGGGAGCTAGATATTGGAGTCGGGTGTCTATCTAAAGTGGAGTTGCGTATTTGCTCTTAATTTTACTTCTGCACATTTTTGGTTTTGATTATGATTCTAATTTTATAAAACTACAATGCTTAATTAAACTAAAGTAAGCTAAGGTAAAACTATTGCAAGTTGTTCAAATGATTAAAAAATACTAGGGTAGTGACTTCCGCCTACGTGGTCAATTGAAGGATTCTTGAGTCTAACGCTAGATTGTCACGTTTGGGGAGTATGATATAACCGTTGCTCGATTCTACTCACTCTATACCTCTCGGTAGTTCGAGTGATTTTACTCGAATTGACTTTCTCAAGACCAATTGGGTATGCAAATTTGCACAAGCAATCAGGGTTCAAGTCGGGTATACTATCTCTAGGTTTAACCCTTTAATTGGGGCTATCAATCTCTTGAGTACGCCTCAATTCCTTGTTGGACCAATTTTAGGGACTTAGGCTCTCTTTCTGAAGAAGAGCCAAAAATCAACTAAACACAAACTAGTGTTTGCAACCACTAATTCAGCAATTAAATATGAAATTAGTCCAAATATCAAACACTCATAGTCAATCAAGCCTTAAAACACAAGACCCATCAATTACCCACACTAGGGTTGAGCCACAACCCTAGATTATAGGTCTAGCTACTCATAATTAGAGAAGAAAATAAAAAAATAGATGAAGAAAAACTCATATTAATTAATTGTTAAATTAAACTTGAAGATTCAATGTTGAAGTATAGCTAAAATTACTCAAAACAGCTAAAATATTCGAAGTCACAAGCGCAGCCTACTATCTGATTAACCTAAAAATAGGAAAAGAGTGCAGCCGCGGTGGCTTCTAGTGCGGTCCGCATGAAATGGAGCGCGGACCGCATTGGGCTTCAAACTTGAACTTGGCAACTCTCTGAACCTTCTCTCTGTGGACCGCACTAAATCAAGTGCGGTCGCATTGATCCTAGTGCGGACCGTACAAAACCTCGTGCGGCCGCATTGCCTTTTTTCCTGAATAGCAGCCTCACTGAACCTCATTTGTGCGGACCACACAGAATGGTGTGCGACCACACTGGCCTTGTTTTGCCTGAGCTTTATCTTGTTTTGGTACTTGTGCAAGTTTCACTCCTTTTTGAGCTAATCTTTGACACCTTATTACCTTGTTGATCAAACATGCAATCAAGCACAACTTGTGAGTCTTTGAGACTATTTTGTTTACATTTCTAATCTAAACTTGAGCATGAAGGAGTGTAAAATGCATCATATTCCCTAGTTATCAGTTCCATATAACCCGAGCTCAAGCTTTGACCTGCCATGTTTCAGCCTAAATTGATTACTCAATGGATGAACCCTGTTTGGTTTCGACCATATAGAAAATACTACTCCTAGATAGACTTGTCCCCACATTGACTGTACAAGGATCTCCTGGGTAGCAAACATGAAAAATAATTTTGGTTAACTTCAATACTCATCCTCTTAAGGTTTTGAACTGTATGTTAAGATTGAAGTCTCAAACTAGAAATTACATCTCTTCGGTCCACTATCGAGAAAGACATCCACCTTTTCATTACTGTGCATGTTATTATCACGCGACATCAACGTCGAGTTGACGACAGAGAAAGACTCTGAATACATATAAACCATCTAGTGATATCTATGGTATTATATTATTGTTATTAATATTATTATTATTATTATTATTATTATTATTAAATAGTTGTCAATACAATTATACAGAGGGACTTACTGTCTGATATACTATACTGCGTGGACTTTATAATCTCAACACTGTTATAATTAAATAGTTGTCAATACTGTTATAAATATATTATATTATAGATGTTCATACTCCGTTGTAAATAAGCTTCCTGAAAAAGCTTATCCATATGGGACTCCGCCGTAAATATGTTTATCTATTTTGGAAATAAGCCTCCCGAAGAAGTGTATCACTTCGGTACCCGGTTATGGATAAACACTACCCCCGGTAGAAGATTATCCATATCGGGTATAATGAGCTTATCCTTTCAATACTCCATTATGGATAAACATTACTCTTAGTATAAGATTATCCATATCAGATATAGTAGCAGCTTACACACCAGCTTGTAGTAGCTTACACAGCAACTTGTAGTAGCAGCTTACACAGTAGCTTATAGTAGCTTACACAGCAGGTTGTAGTAGCAGCTTGCAGTAGCAGCTTACACAGCAGCTTCTTTTCTTTTATAAATAGAAGAGTTTTTAGTTGATTATGTACATGAGTTTGAAGTTGAATAATAAATCTCTCTCTCTCTCTCTCTCTACTTGTCTTTGATTACTTTACTTTAAAGTCTTTATTTTATAATACGTTATCAGCACGAGACTCTGCCATCTCGAGCAAATACTTTGAAAGTATCTGAGGTACGAACTTTCTTTTTCTATATAATGTCAAATCTTTCTAAACTTGAATTTGTAGCCCTGGATATATCGGGCAAAAGCTACATGTCTTGGGTGCTTGATGCTGAAATTCATCTTGATGCAATGGGTCTGGCAGACACCATCAAGGATAAAAATCAGGCGTCAAACCAAGACCGTGCCAAAGCAATGATATTCCTACGCCATCACCTTGATGAGGGCCTGAAAATGGAATATCTTACTGTTAAAGATCCAGTCATACTGTGGAATAATTTGAAAGATAGATATGACCACCTGAAGATGGTCGTTCTTCCACAGGCACGTTATGATTGGACTCATCTAAGGCTACAAGATTTTAAATCTATCAGTGAGTATAATTCTGCTATGTTCAGAATTATTTCCCAATTAAAATTATGTGGTGATAATATGACTGATCATGATATATTGGAGAAAACTTTCACCACTTTTCATGCCTCGAATATGCTCCTGCAGCAGCAATATCGAGAGATGGGATTTAAAAGGTATTCTGAACTTATCTCACATCTTCTTATAGCCGAGCAACATAATGGGCTATTAATGAAAAACCATGAAAGCCGACCTACTAGTTCTTGTCCATTCCCTGAAGTGAATGAGACAAACTTCCACCAAGCTAGACGTGGAAGAGGTCGTGGCCCCAGTCGTGGTCATGGCCGTGGTCGGGGAAGAAACTCTAATCATGGTAATGATAATGCACCAAAGAACCCTCCTCGCCACCAGCAGTGGAAAAGGAAGGAACAAAAGCATGAAGCGGTGCAAGCACCAAATGCAGAAAGTGCATGCTATAGATGTGGAGGAAAAGGGCACTGGTCACGTACCTGTCGTACGCCAAAGCACCTGGTTGAGCTTTATCAAGCCTCCCTAAAGAAGACAGAGAAAAATGCTGAAGCAAATTTTATTTCTGAAGATAATTTAGACTTCATGCATTTGGATGTAGCTGATTACTTTGCACTCCCAGAAGGAGAAACAAGTCATGTAATCGGTGGTGAATCTGTAGAAATGTAAATATTTTAATTTTTGTTGTTTGTTATACATAAATAAAAGTTATGATTTGATACCGATGTTGACTATAATATATCTTATTTATGTCATTTTGAAGAATATGGATAACATTATTAGATCAACTTAAACTCTAGCAGAGTTTGCAAGAAATATACAACCACCAGAAGTGGTTATATTTCATATATCTCATTGTAATTATATTTTGTTAACCACCAGAAGTGGTATATGCCTATGATCACCAGAAGTGATAATTTAGGCTTTCTATGGTTACAATTGAAGATAAGCTACATAAATATTCTCTATATTAAATGCACGCCTCGATTTGCTCCTGAAGTAGTAAATATTTTAAAAGAGGTTGAGGCATCACAATTTGATGTGATTAATGCGCATTCAGATAATTATGTTCGATTTTCCTGAAGGATGAGAACTTTTGATAATAATAATCCATTCCCTGAAGTGAATGTGATAATATTAATAAATCTGGTAAATATGAACGCGCTCTTGATGCAAATATATTACGATTCACCTCCAGAAGAGGTAATATAATTGAGAGAATATATACTCAATATTTCGTATTTTAAATTTGCTCCTGAAGAAGTAATACAATTGAAATTGCCTCCTGAAGTAGGAAAATATTATGAAGAGGAGTTTTCTTGTGCTTAAATAATTGTTTATTTGATTGTGATTTTCTCTTATGATACCAGAAGTGTCTGAGCAATATTTGATAGTACAAAATGTATCAACAACTCCCGAAGAGCTAACTGTTTGCCTAGAAGACACAAGACACCAGTAGTGTCCGATAAATATTAGATTGTGGATAATAAATGAAGGCTCTCGAAGAGTTTATTTACAAATATGTCATTCATATTATATGATTATGGTCAAAACATATGTTGTAGTAAACCCGAAGTTTACTAAAATAAATGGCTATCATTTTGAGACTATAAATGATTGGAAGATTAAAAATCTTCATGTTTCCACAATCATAGGGGGTGAAATAATATGTATATGAGAAGTTACCCGCCTTATTCTTCGATTTGTACTACATCATGTATCACGGTAAACCAGAAGTTTACTAATACAAAAGTAGCCACAGTAAATCAGAAGTTTACTAATGCAAAAGTTTATGTCATAGTAAACCAGAAGTTTACTAAGAGATAGCACATGCCATGATAAACTTGAAGTTTTCATTTGCCATTTTTAAATGAGCTATTTGAGAATTTAGATAAGCATATACTGAAGAACTAGAAGATTCTTCAAGAATTCTCCTGTGTTGCTTGTTCTCATAATAAATTGATTATACCAGCTAAAGTTGGGACTAAGACCCCTAATTCTGAAATATATAAAAGGTGAATATGAGCTCATTCACCTATCATGTGAACCACTTATAGATGCATATATAAGATGGTTACATGTATGTTTATTGTCAACCTGCAGTTTGGCATTTGAAATTGCTTTTCTCACTTAAGAGCATAATTTTCAGATTATGAAATCAAGACAGTTCATCTTGATAATGCTGGTTTATATACAAGCTAGTTTAGCAGTGAATACCTCCTATTAATGGCTAAACTATTGTTTATGAGAACAAAGCTTCATGTGTTGGTCTAAGATTTTCTAAATTGCATATAGCAGCACTTGTATGCATCAGACCAACAATATATGATAAGTCCTCCCCTCATAATTGATTTAGGATCAGAAATTAAATATTTTATTATCTTTTGATGTGTGGTATATGATTAATTTCTCTACCACAATGCATAAAGATATGTTTCCCAAAGAAGATTAGGGATATATGTTAGTTTTTCTAACATCTGGGGAATGGAATAAACAGCTGAAAAATATGCTATATGAATCGAATTATCATTAATATGATCCTCACTTAGAAGATAATTCAAGTCAAATGCCAGAAGCGTTTGCTGATCCAAAATCAAATATCATATTTCAGCTGCAAATGCTCCTATTAAAATTTAAAGTCCCTGAAGGATAGAGTTTACTGTACGCATGAAGCGTGGTAGACCAATCGGTTCCAAAGGTAACAATCATTGAAAAATGATAAGGAGCTAATGATCAAAATGATCATAATGAGGAGGAAATGAGCTCTAGAAGAGCCCACGACATAACATTTCATGAAACTCCAGAAGAAGTTGAGGTACCTGAAAATAAATAAAGTGATGAGATCTCAACAAGTTATGCCGCTTAGGAACCGAT
Organism: Nicotiana glauca; assembly: GCA_026770625.1. Taxonomy (NCBI): domain Eukaryota; kingdom Viridiplantae; phylum Streptophyta; class Magnoliopsida; order Solanales; family Solanaceae; genus Nicotiana; species Nicotiana glauca. The sequence continues at coordinate 130,988 of MU716653.1, read as the reverse complement.
ACAAAATGACCGTCGACGATATATTTGATACAATATAGTGCACAATACTGTGAAATATTGTGAGGATCGGACCAGTAGTCCAGACACCTGAAGATGTCATGCCATTTAAATGCGAGTCATAACCTATATGACTCATTTGATTAAATCTCTATAAAGATCCCTGAAGGATTTAAAATGCCTGAAGCATATAGTTCAAAGTCTCGAGAAATGTACTCGATCAGATTATAAAGATCTTTGTACGGTTTAAATCAATCTGGGCGCAAGTGATATAATCGCCTCAGTGAATATTTGCTGAAAGAAAGTTACATAAATGATGTTATTTGTACATGTATTTTTATAAAGAAAATGTCATCAGAATTTGTTACACTTGCTGTTTACGTTGATGACATAAATCTTGTTGGAACTCCAGAAGAGCTCCAAAGGCAATTGAATATCTTAAGAAAGAATTTGAGATGAAAGATCCAAAATTTATCTTGGTCTGCAAATTAAATATTTAGCAGACGAGATCTTTATCCATCAATTTGCCTATACAGAAAGGGTCTTTAAACGCTTTTACATGGATTAAGCGCACCCATTAAGTACACCAATGGGTGTTCGATCACTTGAAGTGAATAAGGATCCGTTCCGAACTCCAGAAGAGGATGAGGAACTCCTTGGTCCTGAAATACTCTATCTCAGTGCAATTGCTATGCACTTATGTATCTTGCTAATGCTAACAAAAGTGGTGCAGATCGTATTGGTTATGCAGATACAAGATTAGAATGCAGAGACTCAAATATTTGAAACAAGGTTTTCATCAGGGGGAGTAAAATACGCGATGCACTCTTTTTTCCTTACTAAGGTTTTTTCCCACAGGATTTTTCTTATAAGGTTTTTAATGAGGCACCTAGCAATGCGTATTATTAAATATGTGCACTCTTTTTCCTTCACTAGAATTTTTTCCCACGGAATTTTTCCTAGTAAGGATTTAATGAGGCATACTATCTTTTAATGAACATCCAAGAGGGAGTGTTATAAATACATTATATTATGGATGTTCATACTCCGTTGTAAATAAGCTTCCTGAAGAAGCTTATCCATATGGGACTCCGCCGTAAATATGTTTATCTATTTAGTACTCTATTGGAAATAAGCCTCCTGAAGAAGCTTATCACTTCGGTACCCGGTTATGGATAAACATTGCCCCCGATAGAAGATTATCCATACCGGGTATAATAAGCTTATCCTTTCGATACTCCGTTATGGATAAACACTACCCCCGGTAGAAGATTATCCATACCGGGTATAATGAGCTTATCCTTTCAGTACTCCGTTATGGATAAACATTACTCTTAGTATAAGATTATCCATATCAGATATAGTAGCAGCTTACACACCAGCTTGTAGTAGCTTACACAGCAGCTTGTAATAGTAGCTTACACAGCAGCTTGTAGTAGCAGCTTACACAGCAGCTTATAGTAGCTTACACAGCAGGTTGTAGTAGCAGCTTGCAGTAGCAGCTTACACAGCAGCTTCTTTTCTTCTATAAATAGAAGAGTTTTCAGTTCATTATGTACATGAGTTTGAAGTTGAATAATAAATCTCTCTCTCTCTCTCTCTACTTGTCTTTGATTACTTTACTTACTTTACTTTAAAGTCTTTATTTTATAACAAATACAACTATACAGAGGACATATTTAATTTTTATTTCAAGAGTTTAACCAGTAAATATTCTATCAAGTACCTTTCTGTTGAACGATATAGTATTAGTACCCCAATAATTAAGCAGCATAAAAGATCCCTTGTGCGTACTCGAAAAAGCAAGCAGCGAAAGTACCCCTAAAAGTAATTAAAGGCGGAGCCAGGATTTAAACTTTATGAGTTCTAAGTAATATAATAGCGACATCATATAAAAGTAACTGGGTTTAAATTTAGTTTTTATACTTAATAAATAAATTTTTTAATAAAAATATAAAAAATTTGGACTAAAGCAGGCCTCTAGCTCCGCCGCTGCCTAAAAGATGCAGTGCGCCACCAATGGTGGTACACTCTCCATCTTTCAATGAAAAGAGACTCTTAAAAGTGCCTCCATATGTCCCCAAATTCGATTGCTGTGTCTACAGTGAGAATAATTGGTACGCTCCACCATAATATGGTTGCATGGAGTTTATTGAATAGATCACAAATTTTAAGGTGCAAGAAGATTAGATAGCTCGCCCAAAAAAAATGCCCAAGTTGAGCGATGGATGACCTTTCCCTTCCGGGTATCCCAAAGAGAGTGATATAGAAGAGGAGATTAAGGATAGCCACTCCATCCCATAAATAGTGCACACAGATTTTTCTTTCATTTTCCATTCCTTTCGGGTCGGAAACGCATTAAAACCCAGTCAATATGTGGGGTGATCGAACCGATTCATCTACAACTCATCTTTGAGAACAAGATGTGCTCCTACGTGAGGAGGGGGAAAATGAAAGTAAGAACCTCTTCGACTGAACTCGTTGGCTCCGCGTCCACTGAAAATCGGTAATGTTTGTCACCATATTTGGTACTCTCTCGATAGTCACTACAAGAAATGTGCCTTTTAGCGGCGACTCTAGTCGCTACTAAATCATTAAATGTCGCCGCTAAATGTTTATAGCAGCGACATCGGCCTTGCTGCACCTCAAGCCATCACTAAACAGTATTTGTGACGACTACAAAGTGTCGCCACAAAATGTCACCATTTAATGGCGATAATGTCACCACAAAAAGTTTGCCATGTTGCCACAAATTATGTTCCACAAAATAAATTCTGGGGCAAGTCGCCACTGAAGAGTGGCTTTTAGCAGCGACAACAGTCGCTTGTCGCTACAAAAAATAAATAACTATCAGTGGCAGCCATTAATCGCTACTAGAGAATTGGTTTTAGTAGCAGTTGAAGTCGCCACAAAAACAATTGACTATTACCAGCAATTCTCATATTGTGGCAATTGATGTCGCCACAAAAAACTCAATAATCAGTAGCAACTATGAGCTCGCTGCTAGAGATTTTCTTTTAGTAGCAGTCATAGTGGCAATGATAAATGCTACAAAAACTATTAAACATTCAATGACAACTTGAATATTGCAGAATGAAATATTGTCACCACTGAAACCTACTTAATTTAGCAATTATAATGACCAAAATTATATAAACGCATCCAATAGTATTTTACAAACACCAAAAGAATATCTTAAGTCGGATATTAAATACTTCCATTACTAAAATGCGAATTACATATATAATGCATAATACTTCATTGTAATTGTATGCATATGCATCCCAAAAGAGTAAAATACTAAGCGCCTTGAAGCCCCTCCTTGGTTGTCTCTATTGTTTAAGAACCTTGTCCCTGCTATTACACAAAAAATACAAGATCATTTTAACACCGTAAGTGCACAGCATAAAAAATTTCAGTATTAAGATAAACTACTCTAAGATAAAATTTCAGCATTAAGAAAGTCCTTTGAGAAGAGCTTCCTCATCCACTCCTCTTGTAGCCACCCATTTGTATTGATCATACTTGCGTACAGACTGCCTTAGTTCTTGAGGTAACTGCCTATGATGCCTATGATGCATCCATTGTTCTCTATCGGTTCTCCTGATTCTCCATTCTTCTAATCTTACAGTTGCTGAGTTGATTGAAGATAAGTCTGCCAATGGAAGTCAGTGAGCATATATTACCAACAAACAGACTTAAGTCGTGCTAAGCCCATAGGATTTGAAGACTATCTCAAATTTAAAATGCAATAAGGTGTACATGAGCAGACTTACTTGCATATTTCCAATCAGCAAGGCGAACAGAACTAGGCCGAGAATTGCAATTATGATGGCAAACCTATTTCTCCAACGTAAGTGCTTGTTGCAAGATTTTGCCCTAGAGAACTGCATATCAAACAACATAAAAATGGAGTCGAGAGTTTTACATATATAAAAGGTTATAATGACAATGCGTTTGAAGTGCCTTACCTTAGATTCTTCAAGCCCCACCACAGGAGAAGTATTTGTTGAAAAATGGAGCAGTTGTCACATTAGCTGTCACGGAATCACTGTAAATACCAAAGGGGTAATCACTAGTATTAAGATTACATTGATTTGTAATATTGCTGGACTGGAACCATGCATTTCTTTGTGGATCCTTAACCCTCCGGCAGTCAAAATATCTAAAATTACAAGATCATTCCTCTAAACTGCAGGCGTGTCTCCAGCAAGCTTCTTGCCTCTCAATCGATAGAAGGTACCAACAAGCTCCTCCTACCTATATTTGCAAAAAAAAATTCATTGGCTTATGTACTAAAAACTACTACTATTATTACTGTGCTCTCATTTGCCTGGAGAGGCTTGTTATGCCCCTGAAAGAATGGCTGAACTTTTATGCATTTATTGTGTCTCTAATTCTTCCCATATCGTCTATGGTAAACCTGCAACGGATAATAGTAGAACTTTTTGGGTCAGAAATGGAAGAGATTATAGTGAAACAACATTTGCAGGATTGACAGTGAAGAAATAAGGGAAAAGTTTTGCCTGGAGAATCTTGGAAGGAACCGACAATGGACCAAGCTTCTTTGAGGAGCTTGGATCCCCCAAAAAAGTTTGACTGCATGGGAAACTATCAGCAGTTTGGATCGCATAAACATGGGCTATTAACAGCTTCAGCAATTAGATCATTTTTCTCAAAATTCCCAGAATCAAAACCCAAAGCTCGCTTACAGGATCTTTCCAAAGGTTCTTCATCTCCCAATAACTCTTCTCTTACTCTTTCCCTAGCACATTTCGGTGTCTTAGGGCTAAAGGTCTTAACAAGACTATCTTCAAGCACTACTTTTGGCTGGTAATTCTTAGTTTCGGCTCTTTGCCCCAGCGTCTTGTTAATTTTCAAGACTTTGTATTCGTCTTTTTCTTCATCATCTGCTAAAACATAATTTAGTAATATTCAGAAAAATGGCATCACTTCTAAATCTCCAAGAGAAACAATTATAGCTATCACATGGAACAAGCTCAATCTTAAGATAATTATCAAGCACAGAAATAGTTGACTTGGTTTATTAAGTAAATATAAAGGGGACATGGTTATTGAGAAATCACAAAACCATGAATACATCTTTTGTGTATTCAATACTAACAAAGGACTTCTCGTGCTTCCCATGAATCCATTTTATGTGCATGACAGAAGATAAAGTACTGCATGCATGACCTTCACCTAAAATATTTTGTCCCAAATGTAAAATTGGATGTTGAAGTTAAAAGAGATCTAAGTGTAGTATTGCGTGGACAAAGCATCCAGCCTTTACGCAGGGTCTGGGGAAGGGCCATACTCCAAGAGCGTGATGTAGAGCCTTACTCTAAGGTAAAATAGGAGTTGTAAAAGAACCACAACTATAACTATGTAATTTTTCTTGAATTCAATCAAATTTTTCCTGATCCCTATGTTCTGCCATAAAGCAGACCACACATATGCATAGTCCACTAGCATTCACCTCCGTAACAAGCATGTAAAAAGCATAAAACTTTTTGCAAATTTTCAAAAATATGGAGGCATTGTTTAAAACTTTTCCTTGTCTGAATATTTCCTTTCTTTGACCAAAGCAAAATATGGTTTTAATAAAAAGGTAGTAATCATATAGATCGAGTTGATTTATCCTCATAGTGAAAAACTTGTCCCACTCTTCAACTAACAATGTGCAATTGAATTTATTACCTGCTCCCATGCTAAACCTTTGCTTTATTTTCCTTGGACGAAGAGAATATTTATCTGTCAAAAAAAATGCTTTCAGCTGAGTGATCCAAAAACTACAGAACCTTTATTAGATTAATCACCTGCTCCCGAGCTAAATATCTCCTTTCTTTTCCGTGGTCGAAGCGAATAATTATCTGTGGTAAAAAAAACCTTAGTATATAGATGAATCTCAGTAATAGCACTATGGTAACGAAAGAACAAGAACAGGAACTGCCTGTTATATATTTATATCGTTTTTATCTGAAGTATAGTATTAATTTGCAATAAAATGAAGCAAGAATTTATCAAAGCGAAAGCTTTCCACTTACATGGCTGGCTAACACCGGTTGTTTTTACTATTTGTGACGACAGTGGAAATATGAGATAAAGTCTGGGAAGGTACTGAAAAATGATAATGAATCTAAGGACATTCTTCGTGTTCTCCATTGTTGAGCCACTTAAATTAGGGATAATGGCCCATATTAATACCTGAAAAATACGGACAGTAACAAATTCATTAGTATTTTCAACTTTATTCCACTATGGATGATAATTACCCAGATTTCCAGTTGACAGACCTGTGGTAAAGGCAGGGCAGCAATGATATCGATCCAGAAACCTTTTTTAAAGTATCTGTGACCTATCTTTGAAGAATCTATAACAAGCTCTCCTCTCCCAAATACACGAGAAGACGGAGCAACATAAGCAGTTCTAAAACGAACATATATTTGAATCATATAAAAGACATCAGCTATTGATCTAATAACTGTAAGGACAACTTCCGGATTAATTCCTTTATCGATGCAGACTTTATCTTGGACCACTGGCAAGTAAAAGAATAGGAGGTCCACGAATAAAGCTACTAAACAAGCTACTAAGAAAATCTTGTTCCATCTACGAATTGTTGGTCCAATTGTGTTGTCAATTGGTAAGATGTCTAACTTGCATATAATAGAGAATATGACAATAAGGTGACACGCATGAGTTTTGCATAGTTGACAAACTCCACTAGCAGTTGCCACCCTGTTTGATTTTCATGTATGCCACAATTTCTCTGAACAACAATTGTAGTTCACATCAAGACTCCCCTAAAAAGGTCCAACCGACTACTTGAAGTTTTAAACTAACAAATAGGAATTGTTCTACATTTATCTATGGTTGAACCAGAAAAAAAAAGAAAAGATCAGTCTTTCTACAAAAAGATTATTATAATTGACAGTATCGTAATTCCAAAAAAAAAAAATAGAAGAGAGGATAGTGAAATTCCAAATACTCTGCTTTTTTCTACGTTTTACAAATAAAATCATGACCCCATAACGAATTCAAAGTATTAGTGAAAGAAACTGATGTTTTCAACATGATCCAAAAAAATAAAAGGAATTCAGAAAAATAGGGGAGAAAATTAAATGAACAAGAAAACGATACTTGGAGAAATTTGTTTTCAAGATTATTACACTGAAACATTAAATGCATACTTAAATAACAATGAATTAAGCAAACACTAACATCAATACAACTAAAAAGCTAATAAATCTGATCAGCTCACGCAACACCATCATGGGCTTAATTGTCATTGCACAACAACCTCCATGGCAGCACCAAAAACCAAGAAAAATATTGAAAACATACCTCAGGCTCAGGAACTGAAAACCCAACAAGGGTTTGAACCGAAAAAACAGCTTCAGATTCTTGAAAGTGAAAAAAATAGTAAACTTTAAAGAACCAAGTTCAGTATTTGTCACAAACAAGAATATTACGGACAAAAGCATATGTATATGTATGTATAGGCAATCAGTAGATATGGAGAGATATATGTATAGGTAATCAGTAAATTTATATAAAATTAATATGTGTTTTCAATTAAACATATGCACAAAACTCAGAAAAGTTGCTGAGATTAGGGAAAACTCAACAAATCTATGAGAGAAATCGGATGTGCGATTTTCCTCTCACAAAATTGGATCAGTTTTTCCTTAAAAGAAAAAGGGAAAAATTAGGGATTTGACCACAAACCTGATAATTGAGTTTCTTATGTTGATATGAGCGATTTGGAGCAGATAATCGTTTGCTATTTTCTTCTAGCAGAGTAGGGATTTTAGAGAGGGATGAGAGATTTGAGAGAGAGAACAAGAGAACAAACTGTTTGCTCTGCGTAACTTTTTTAGAGTTTTATTTTATGTAATTTGTTTTGTTATTTTAAATTAAAATAAAGGGTCTAGTAGCGACTTAGTCGCTCCAATAATTTTTAGCAGCGATAATTTAAAATCGTCACAAATAATATGGAGCCAAAATTTTAGTTTTAGCGGGTAGTAAAAATTTCAGGCACATTAGAGGCGACCTCAGAAAAAGTCGCTGCTAAATAATTACTTTTAGTAGCGACCTATAATGTCGCTGCTAAAGGTATAACTTTTGTAGCAACATTTAGGGTCGCCGCTATATGTTGCTGCTAAAAATTCAATTTCTTGTAGTGAGTTTACTGAAAGCCTTTGGTGTAATAAATACTTTTTGAAAAGCTGATTATGTGAAGTCTGATTTGAAATTGAAAATGTGTTAGAACATGAAATTTGGGGCAAGTTTTGACTTGTTAAAAAGATATTTTCTTCCCTTTTTTCCTAAAAGTCTCAAATGCTCATAATTTGACCTAAAAAGAGATGTTAAGCTATAGTTGGGATTTGAAGTTTTGGTTTTCAAAATTTTTCAAAAGCTAGATTAATTCTATAAACAAACACATATATTTGAAAAAAAAATGTTTCCAAAACTTATGGCTAAACGCCTACTTAGTGTTTCCAAGAGTCAAATTAAAGATAAGATTTTCAGTAATAGATGCGAAATAGGCAAATATACCTACTTCACATTAATGCACATGTACCCTGTAGTAACTGGTTTCCCCAACATACCTAGGTACATGAATCATGTAACATGATCATATATTTCAATGGTCCATATATTTATCCATGCATTTCAAGACCAATCTTCTCGAATTTGCATGCTTTCATAATCATGAGGCTACCGGTGACCACGAGGTACATGATCAAGAAAGGGGTGACAACTGACACCACAATGACTGTCTTTTTCGAAAGATTTGCACGTAAGAAAAATATATTTCTTTATTTTTATATAATTTGTTTAACTACCAAATCAAACTAATAAAAGCTATTGTATATCTAACTTATTAAACCTAAAATTCATTTTTCTATGCTTTGGTAAGTTCTCTTATTGGTAAATTTGACTACATATATATAGCTATCCAAATTGACTCAAGCTTTTAGAGCAGCACCTCCACAAGCTTAGATGTACAGTGGGTTTACAATATGACAGTTTTGTGGAGATCCTGCTGCTACTACTGATATATTGGTTATTTGGTCCGCTACTCAATCCATGACTATATCAGAGTTAAATCAAAGTCGTTCTTTGTATTTCTTTTTTATCAGTAATATTTCTGGTTATTTTTCCTTGCCTTTTCTCTGCCTATACTTTTCGTTTCTCAGAAATGGGTCACTCACTTTACATAGTGCTCCTATAAATTAATGCCATGAATTCTGTATATGGTGGCATGCTGATAACGGTCCATACTGCTGCCAAACTTGATGTAGAGGCCTAACATTTCCTGGTCCCTATGAAACATATATTGTAATTTGTTATATCAATCTTTACTACTCAAAACTTTTCATCAAAGAACTACATATCCAATTTATTACTATTGTTATCAATCTTGATAGTAAAGTCCAAAATATATTTCACTCAATCAATCAACCACCATTAAAAATATATATATATATATATATATATATATATATATATATATATATATATATTGGGAAGACATTTTCTTGAAATGTTTTCCGTCATATCAATCACACATCTTTGTACATGAACAAGCATGAACGACATTAGATTTACAACAATTGCTATTTTGTTAGACATCCATTTTGCTAGTTAAGCAGCCATCTACAGCGTCACCCACGGTGAGAAAAATCCATCCTTTCCCAAGTTTATCCAAAAATTTAGCTGCCTTCAACTTGTTAATCACTTTCCAACTTGGGCTAGCTATACCTAACTGCAAAAATGGAAAAAAAGGGAAAGAAAAAACGTCATTTTTATTAGTATAAATTACTATGCACTTAATATAAATTAGGCACATTATTAGAAAGTAAAAGGAAATTAGAGCCTGACTTGCATGCCCTGTGAAATCAATTCTCTGTACAACTCCTCCAATGCCACGATTCCTGATGTATCCACATTCATTACATCTGCAAAGAATGTAATCGATGTCGTATTATAGATGTAGGATTAAAAATTAAAAATTACACTGAACTCTTTTCTCATGTATCTAATATATAAATAAATAAATAAATATATATATCTTCTATTTTGGTTGAAGAACTACAAAAATCTCATCTTTTAATATAGTGGTGTAAAGGAGGTGTCAATTTAGATACTAGACTATGTAACCCGCCTAATCCATCCAGATTTAGGTTTAGTAATTATGTTATGTCATGACTTGTTACTTTACTTGACCTAACTAATCTTTTGACGTGTTGGGTCGCGACTAAGGTCCCGTTTGACCATGAGTTTGGCCAAAATAAATTTGAAATTTATTTTCAAAACTCATGTTTGGCCATAAATTTTGCCCATATTTTGGCCAAATTTCAAATCCCAAAATCAGCTATTGAGTTGATTTTGGGCAAAATCTTAAAACTTGGGAATTATATACATGTTTTTCCAAAATAAAGTTGAAAAATATGTTTTGAAAACATATGTCCAAACACGTTTTCATGTTCAAACCAAATTTCACCCAAATCAGATTTTTCAAAATAAATTTGGAATCTATGGCCATAATTTATTAGTTCAACCTGCTTAACCCTCAAACAGTTCATTTAACACCTCTATGTGTAAACTTTAAGTGTGTTTCTTTCTTCTTCTTTTTTTTTCTTTTTTTCTTTTTTTACCTTTTCTGTATTCTAGAACTTTTGTGAAAAAATCGCTCTAAGTTACTCAAATTAGTGAAGTACAGAGAATTACATAAACAAATAAATGAAAGGGAAAACTTCAACAAGTAAATATACTCTTGGTCACGAGAAAGGATGATACTTTTCAAATTTTGAGAGTAAAATGAGTTGTTCCTTGGTCACGACTTTTTCATATACTTTTTAAATATTGTACATTATTAATTACTGTGACTTGTAGTACTTTTTATATAGTTTTCAAATATAAAAATTTTACTTAAAAACCTACACATTTTATTATGTCCGAATTCATGATCAAAGTTAAAAAAAATTGGCTCTCAAAATCCGAAGAATATCATCCTTTTTGGACGGAGAGAGTAATAAGAAATTTGTTCTATAAATATTAAAACCAAAAAAAATTAAGAAAAAAATAATACTGGATCTAATGCAATTAGTAATGCTTACTGGACATATCGAGCACCAAGACATTAATCTTCTCCTTGGTGTGCCCTTCACTTGTGTGTTTGACCAACCTCAATATCCTTTAAAAAGAAAGGAAAATTACAGATAAATATTGAACAAAAAAATCAGAGTTATTTAGTTTTTCATTTTCAATTTCCTCCATTGAAATTTAAGTTATACCTCTGTCTTATGAAATTAGCATTTGCAAAGCAGATTGAAGCATTGTTGACTCTAATTATCAAGATTCCTGGAGTTTCAGTGGCCACAGGAAATTGAGTAATGTCACAGAAGGTGTATGTTCCAGGAAGTCTGCCTTGTAGTTCTACACTTGGTCGAATTATATCAACTATTATTTTACCAAATGAGATGCCAACCTGCAATATATCCAACAGAGATATCAGCCACAAAATATTGTTAGGTGATTTTATTTTATTCTTCCCTTGGTACAATATATAAGAGATAATTAATTCCGGAATTAAATTTAATGTGAGTTTATCCTACGAATAAAATCGCAGTATAATTAATCCTGAGATAACTTATTCCGAGATTGTTGTGTTATTTTTATCCTATAGGAAGGTGGGATAACAATTACCGCAATTAGAAGACCAATTTCCACTGAGCCAAAGAGTACTCCAAAGAAGGTAGCAATGCAAATAATGAAGTCTATCTTGTCCACTTTCCAAATGTGGCATGCTTCATTTATGTCAATTAATCCTGGAAGTGCTGATATGATAATTGATGCAAGTATAGCCAATGGAGTATAATACAATAGCTTAGTTAACAACTCTAGGGATATGAGAACTGTGATTGCCATAACTATGTTTGACACCACAGTTTCACATCCTGCACTGAAATTTACTGCTGTTCTTGAAAATGAACCTGCAACAATGTTATAGTAAAAACTTATCAGTAGCAAAATTAAAGTATAGTACTAAAATGAATTTAAAAAAGTTGTCTACTTGACAGCTTACCAGTTCCTATATAGCAAGAAGTTAAAGATCCCACAAGGTTCATACATCCCATGGCTGTCATTTCTTTGTTTCCATCAAGATGATAGCCTTTGATTGACGCGAAAGATCGGCCTACAGCAATGGCTTCCTGTTGACAGTATTTTGGTATAAGGATATTGTTATCTAATTTGAGAAAATTTTACATGGAAGACAGAAACGAAGATTAGAGACAGACAGTAAGAGCGACGATAGCACAAATTAGTCCAATTTTCGCGACTTCTCCAATTTGTGGATCCTTGAACTGTAATTGATGAACTGAACTTGGAGGGAGACCCCCTTTGAAGTGTTTTACAATCTTGACTCCATGTTGATCAGCTTTTGTAAGATAAACTATCAAAGTAGATAGTATAACTGATACAAGAGGAGCCATTGCTGGTAGCCAGAACATTTTCTTGTTCCTTTTTCCCTGTAGTGTTTCAGGTTCCCAAGAGATGAATAAAATGCAGGACACAGTTACCATATAATAAGATAAAAAGATGATCAAAAGAAGAAAAGAAGTAGCTACTTACAATGAACCTGGTAATTAGGATGAAGACGAGGAATGAGCAGCCAAGTATAAAATTCAGCGGAAACCACTATGAGGTGCAAAAGGAAAATTTTAGTAAGATAAAAAATGCAAGAGATAAGATAAAGAGGAGTATTGTTTTATTTCAAATGAAGAAGATGCTCACTGGCTCATTATGGAATGATTTGAAAACAGCTTCCAAAACAGACACTACATCAGTTTTGGTTGTGAAATGGTTGATTCCTAGAAAACCCTTTAACTGTTGGAGGCCTATTACTATGGCTGCACCTCCCATGAATCCAACTATTGCAGCATGTGAAAGAAAATCCACTAGAAATCCCAACCTGATAAATAATACATAAATTAACAGCCATATTCCAGGAAACGCAAAGCGATTTTTACAATCCTTTCCAAGTTTTATATTATTTAAAAAAAAAGACAAAATAATATTGTTACTCCCTGTGTTATGGCATTATTGGACCACAAGTTCCAAGGATACGTTTGGTACGTGCCAAAAGCATGTCTGTCTTTCTTAAATTTCATGCTCAATAAAACGCGGTCTTATAAAATAAAAAGGAAGGAATACCTGAATAGTCCAAAAACAGCCTGAAATGCACCGGTGAAGAATGTGGCAGTGAAGACAAGATTCCTATAAGCAATAGGATCAACAGCAGGATCTGCAAGTTTGGGAACCATAGCAGAAAGCAGTAGTGATACAACAGCAACAGGGCCAATGGCGAGCTCTCGCGAACTCCCCATCACAGCATATATCAATGGTGGAACAACACTTGTATCTGAAACAAAAAGACAAAACACACATAAACTAAGGACAACAAGAAACTGAGATGAATCAAAGCAAAAACTGGTGTTTGGAACTTACATAAGCCATATTGAGGATCAAGTTTTGCAAGATTAGCATATCCAATACTCTGCAAGCAAATTTTATATTTTAATCAAATGTTACATAAGCCATATTGAGGAACAGAAATGTAAGAACCATCGCTTTAATTACCTGAGGTATGCAGAGACTGGCAAGAGTTAAGCCAGCCATTAAGTCATGCTTGAACTTTGTAGCTTTATAATTTCTTCCCCATTTAAGAATTGGAAATAAACCTTGCATGAATGAGAAAAAAGTTCCTTTTCTTGATTGTTTTGTGGTTTTTCCATGGGGCAAAACAGTTTCTTTTACTGTATTAATAAGTTCATGGCAAAGACTTGGTGGATTAGGAGAAGTCAGTAGCCACTGAGTCCTCTCCTTCCTTGCAGTATCAGTACTAGCTACATCAAGCTGCTGCAGCTCAATGCTGAAGCTCTCATTGACTAGTGTTCCCATTTGTTTCTTGAAGTGTTTGGGTTAACTCTTGAGTTAAACTCTTCTCCTCTCATATCCTGATGATCTATATATATACTAGTCCTATCAGTGGCGTTGCCACTTCGCCAAAAATTTATACGGTATATATAAGTTAAATACTAGTACTTCATATTGTTATATATTAGATTTTAAACACCCTTTAACACGGTTGAGTGAGACAGTCCCATTGTTCAAGGTATTCAAAGTGATGTGTTCTTCGAGGGTTCAAAGTTCTGCCTATTTTGGTTGCCAAAACTAAACATAGACCATCACCACCATGTATGGTCTATTTGATTCTTTTTCAATCTAAAAATTTTCCTAATAAAATAACTCTTGAAACTTAGGGTTTGTGTAAAAATAAACAACTAGTCTTAAAAGTAGTATGTTAACTAAAAGTAATTTCTTAAATTAATTTTATAATATAAAAGTCAAGCTCTATAAAAATTTATTCAAAAAGCTCTCTACAAACTATAAATCCTCTCGACTCTCTCTCTTTCCTTTGCTTTCATGCTTACTTTTATTAGTCAAATATTTAATTTTGTCTTTTATTATTTCAATTTTGATTTATAAAATTATCAGCCTATTAAAAAAATTTATTGTTTAGATAAATGTTATATAGTTTGAATTAAAAATTTTGGTATACCATTCTTGGATCAAAAAAAATTATTGACTTATTTAAATTTAAATATTCTTGACAAAATTCCTGGTTACGCCACTAAATCGAAAACTGTTCGCTACGCTACTAAGTCATATTAGACTATGTATGTGTCCCACATGGATTATGGAAGGATTCTCAATGAGTCTATAATGGACCCAGGCTACCCTCGATTCTTTATTTTTTGGATTGGGGGCTCAAACTATGCATAACAAGGGAGTCAAGTATTGATAAGTTAATTTTCTAGCATATTTACTCCAAAAATTTTTTATGAATCCACTCTGGCTTCTCTTAATTCAAGTCATCGAGCTAATAACTCTGCTCTAGTTACCCTTATTAACTTATACTATAGCCTAAGTTTATATTCCAGGTTCATTCATTAGTTATTAACTTGTTGAATTACTTTAGATTTTCGAATGAAAGACACAAAAACCAAAAGCAAATTTAAAGTTTAAAACAAACAAAATAAAGTTTTTACAAATATAAACTTATTCGGTTATCGTCTTAAGATTTTAAATTGAAAACTCAGGTTGTATACGGTCAAAATCATATGCCCCGATATATAGGCTCAAGGTTCCGTCTTAGGCCAGAGTCTGGGCGAGGTCAAGTTCGAAACTGGTGGACTACACTCAAGCTTGAAGACAGAGTGCGATACTTGGAGACAGGAGTTCGAGGAATATCGAGCTCAAGTATGCCCGACCCCGAAATAGTACCGTAATGGAATTGTACCAGAGCAAGCTAGATTCCTACCACGTCCTCAAAGTCATGGCGCAAATGCCAGAATAGGATTGTACGATTCTGTACTAGGCGGTTAGACAGTTGTACCAAGAATATTCCCTACTGTAAATAGAAATATTCATTATTTAGGGTTCCCCTATTATATAAAGGGGACCCCAATTATTTGTAGGATCATCTTATCATTGAGCAAAGAATATACTCTCTACCTTTCGCCTATTGTTCATCAGCATTGCCCTTTGGCTCTATTGTTCTTACTTTACTTTTCTTACTTTATTGCCCCGTCTCGAGGTCACCACTATCAAGTAATATTGGTTTGATTCACTTATCTTTTTCCATTATTACTTCATATTCCTTGATTATTAATTGGTATTGAACTAAATCACGTATCTTTAAAACTATAAATCAAATTTAATTATTACTCGTATTTTCGAGGTAAACAATTTGGCGCCCACCGTGGGGCTAAAGATAATAGTGATTATTCTTTGTTGATTCTCGTTACACACGTTATCTTTACACTTTTTTCAAAGGATTACAAGGAATATTTACACAAAGGACATTTGCACAAAAACAAAATAAGGAAACCTAAAACTATTTCGAAGTCACATCTTCGGCAGTTGCATCTTCAAGAGCCGCTTCTTCGAGAGCCTCATCCTCGGGGACTTCATCTTCGTCTCCTCCACTCTCGGAGCCACTGGCTGAATCATCCTCATCATAAAGCAGAGCGGCAGCCTCTTCTTCAAAATCTTTGCCCTTTCGATATCGGCTGAGAGATCAAAGCCGCGAGCATGTACCTCATCGAGGGTTACCCTCCGGGATTGTCGCTTACCATGGTCAAGTGCACTAGATAACTTAACTTAACTTATGTTGCAGAAGAAATCTCCTTTACCCGAGCATTAGCTGCTTTAGCATCGGCTCGGTACGAAGACATAATTACCTCTGCGTCGGATCTGCCCTTGGCCAACTCAGCGGTGGATTTAGCTTTAAGATCCTCAATTTCGCAGCCTCGAGCTAGGTTCTCCTCCTTCACACTTTGAAACTGACGTTCGAGTGAAGCCAGCTCCTCTCGAAGAGTTTCTTTCTCAGAGGCGAGATTGTTCATGCCTTGCCTCCACCCCAAGGTCTCGTCCTCCTTCATCTTAAGATCCTCCAAAGCTGCACCACCAATTCGCCTTCTGATGAAACTTTGAAATTAAAAGTATTAATCATCGAATCAAACAAGTACATAATAGACCCTCAAAGGCTATATTACCTTTTCAATAAACTCAGGCCGTCCTTGGCAAGCCTACGTCAATTAAACTCGTAGATTGTTGACTGTTCCTCTCTTCCGAAATCTTCTTAAGCTCAGCCTCACTTCGAACAAGATCAGTTTGAGACTTGGAAATTACCCTTTTATGGAGAACCACAGCCTTCACAAAATAAGGAAATATGGAGTCAGAATAGCAAAAATAAAGGCGCACGCATAAAGAACAAAAAGCTCACTTGTTTGAATAGTCGACGAGCCTCATCAAAGATGAAAGAAGCATTTGGGTCGGGACTATCTTCAAACCATGCAAGGCATTCTCGCAAGATGTCATACCCTTCGTGGCTCGCCCCCACATCAGAAGACCTTATATTCTGATCATCTCGGATTTGCCCCTAGGAGAACTTGGGGCCATGTGGTGAGTCATCAATATTGATTACCTCAAGTGATCCACTCAGGCGTTCTCTTTTATTTGAAGAGGCTCGGTATCGGGCCATTTGGCCTCACCCTCCAAATGGCCTTCTAGGCGAGGTGCCTTTTTTTGCACGATGGCTTGGGGACTTTATTTGAACACCCCTCAGAGATTTCTTGGGCTCTAGAATGAGCCACATCAACCATCATCGACTCGAGGGACTTCGAAGCACTGGCGTTTCCTCTTTTATGAGCTACCAACAGGCAGTCGTCATTTCTTCTTCCTCCTGATCCCGAAGGCGTTGGGCCGTTTCTGGAGATAAGGTCATTGTATCAGCCTTGGACCTTCGAGCCACGCTTTTCTTAGGCTTCGGAGGATTTGCAAGTGACTCTCTTTTTCTTTTCTTTTCTTTAGAAGGATTTGGAATCTCTTGTTCATCAGCCGGGGCCGGCCGTATAGCAACGGCGTCTCCAAGACCTGCATAAAACCGAAGTAAGTATTCCATTAAAGAAGTACAAGTAAACAAACAAGAGAACTCACCATGGATTTTTGGCTTCCCATCGACCCTTGACCAAATCTCGCTAGCAACGCTCCGAATAAGAGGAAGTAGAAGCTAGTTTTCGGACCCAGCCTTCAAGGTCCGGGACCCCACCAGGAAACCAAGCAGTAGTTTCTCCATTGGAAAGGGGTTAGACAAAGGAAAAGGATAGAGCTAGAAAAAGAAGAGAAAGCAGGGTATAAACCTGCTATGTACTTACGTTTTATGTTCCACTCCTCGAGGAATGACATCCAATTAGGAGGAATCAGGTCGGAGGTCCTAACTCAGACAAATCGGCTCATCCACCCTCGGTATTTATCCTCATCGATACTGGAGAAGAGAGATTTCAAAGACCTACGTTGCAATTTTATCAAGCCACTGCAATGAAGTCGATGACTGTACAGTCTAATCAGATGGTCGAGGGTAAAAGGCATCCCCTCGACCTGACTCGAAAAGAGCCTGATCAATTAAACGATTCGCCATAATGAGGGGTAGATCTAGCCAAGTGTCACTCGGTATCGTTGGCAAAAGTCAAGAATAACTAGATATGTGGGACCCTGGTCGGAAATTGCAGGACCTAGCATGAATGGGTAGGTATACACGCTTATGTACCCCGCTTTATATGTAGTGATGTCCTCCTTGGAGGAAGGGATCACTACTTCTTTGTTCTCCCACTTGCAGTCCTCCTTTACTTGCATGAGATCGTCCTTGGTTATCAAACAAACACATCGAGACATGGGCTCGCATCGGCCTGGTGTCAACACAGGTTTCTCGATCTTGAAATCGGATGTTATTTCATATGGGGGGAATGCACTCCTCAATACGAAGGGGAACTACCGGTTTACTCTTGAACGGTCGAGAAGATGAAGAAGGTTTTTCTTTTTGGGGAATCTATTTAGAGGCCTTTGCCATTATAATACGAAAATTCAAGAAAATGGAGAATGTTGATAGTGAAGTAATAGCTAATAGAAGAGAAGGGAAAATTCAGAGAAATTGAATGAGCTAATGAGACTTTGAGAACAATATGAGATTAAAGTTTGCAAGATTGTGAAGTTTATCTATTTATAGAGATCATTTAAGTGTACTTAGGAAGCCAAAAGGCCGACCGTCAGCCGCCTCCAATTTATAACTTTGTGAACAACACAAAAAGCAACCTTTCAGTCATTTATGCCATTGATGTCACGATATTGGCATCAGGATCAAGGCCTCGAAGTTTAATTCATCTTTTATCGACCTATTTTGAGTTCTAGCAAAGTGTTCACTCAACTACTAAGCCCTTACTCGAGGACTATAAAAATCCTAAGGGCTAACTTTATTTCAAGTTCGAGCAAATGCTCGCTCGAGTACGAAGCCTAAGGGCTACCCGAGTTTGAGAAATTTCTCACTCTGAGACTACAAAAAAGCCTAAAGGCTAACTTTATTTCAAATTTGGGACCTTGCTCACACCTAACTCGGACTCGATAATCCCAATGTTCAGAGTTCGCATCAAATCGATTTAAGCTCAGATCGAGGATTAACAAGAACCTTAAGGGGTAATATATTGGTCGATTAAAAACCTAAGGGTTTATTATGTCCTGAGTCCGGTATTTGGACTAATCATTAAAGTTATACAATCAAATTTTTCACAAGTAAAGACAGAATGAAATTCAACACGAGCCAAAAGGGATACAAAGGGATCCTTTTATATTTTGAAGAGATGGTTACAAAATATAACTACAACATCCACGAAGGGTACTTACACAGGAACAAAGAAGCAAAAAAACAAAAGCCAAGAACCTAATCTACTTTTAAAGCCATGTCGTCGAGAGCGTCATCTTCGGGAGCCTCCTCCCTCGGGGTCCTGATGACGTCCAAATCCACTACTAAAAAGTAAATGGACATTGTCGCATGTAATATAATTTACCCAACTATCAGTCGGGGTCGAATCCCACAGAAAATAATATGCAAGAGATTAGGAATGTAAGAGAATTATCACTTGTTATGCAATGTCAAACACTTAAAATTGATTTGAGAAAATATCTGTACCTAAATGCGGAATAATAACCTAACCTAGAAAGCAAGTAAAATGATCAATGGATATAAGTATGGTTGCATCGGGAATCACACTCAAGTAACGATCCAATATATTTTATGATTTTGTAAATATGAGCGAGTTTATGTTAATTAGCCACGGGTAATAATTCTATATTAGCTTCTTCCAAAGACTAACAAGACTTCTTAATTGAATTATTCCTAAAATAATTAATTGATTAAGCACCCCTGGATATGGCTACAAGTAGTTCAATCCTATCCCTAGGTAGAATCTATAAAATTAGGGTTAAGCCTCAAGTTCTTGTTAATTAATCTTTGCCAACACCAAATAATATTTCCCAAAATTAATTCGGAGTTAATGGGCGATTCCTACAGTTAGCTAATCCCTTTGTAAACATTAAAGAACAAGAATAATTAAAGTAATAATAAGTCACTTCATAAAGAATAAAAATCATTCAATACATAGGCACAACAAAGTATTTAATCCACACTGTAAATATGAATATTCCCATAAACAAGATTTAAGAATTGGATAAAATACTACACACTTAGATATACAATACAAAGCAAGAAAATGAAGAAATAAACATAAATGGGTAAGAAATTCTCAACCACAAGCTTCAAATATTCAAGACAAAAGGGGGTGCACAAACCCTAGCTTCCAACCTTGTTCTCTCTAGTCTTTAGAACTGAAAATATGCCAAAGGATATCCCAAAGATCTACTATCTCGTGTATTAAAAGGTTTTGGGATTAAAAACGTAAAATTTCATTTTTGCCTAGAACTTCCAAGAAAATACATTATGTGTTTGTGTATGTCCTCATGCGTTTGCGGTGAATGATTTATTCAAGCTACGTGATCGCGTACAGTGTCACGTGTTTGCATAGCTCAGTTGACAAGCCATTGACCAGGCTTTCTTCTTTGCATTCGCACTTATCCATACACGTTCACATAGCTTTGCTATCACTGACTTGTGCGATCGCGTATAGTGTCTTACGATCGCATAGAGTAATCGTTGGGAGTGGTCCATTTTTCCTTTTTAGCACTTTTTGACTTGTTTTCATCTATATTATCTTCAAATCATATGATACCTGAAATATGCCAATAAACCTCAGAAAATGCCTTAACTTTTCATCAAAATCATACAAAAGCCTAAGTATTAAGAAGAGATAACTTGGTAAAATACCAACTTATCAAAACCCCAAACTTAAACTATTGCTTGTCCTCAAGCAATTCAAAGACTAAGAACATCCTTCACTAAAATCACCATTTAAGCTTAATGGCATGTCAATCATCATTTCAAGTCAAAAAGGTACAAATTAAACACAATCTAATGACTTTGGTTGGTACCAACAATTAATCCAAAGCATATGAATCACCAACTTCTCACAAATTTTATTTCAATTCAAGTACTCAAACACTACATTAATCAAAGTGGCAATCAAGTCATGACACTAAAGCTTCAAAATTTGCCTTATTATCACAAATAATTTTCTTTTGTTCATTCCTCCCAATTGGAGATTAGATTAAGTTCACAACTCAAAATTTCCATGTGCCCTCACACTTAAGAGAGAATCCCAACTTATAAATTGTAATTTAAACACACATGGGATATTAAATGGAAAGAATTAACTCTCACTCTCTCAAAAGATATTCAAATACACAAAAGTAGTGCCATAGGCTTGCCCTTCATGTATTTCTCCACTAATATAGACACACTTGGTTCAAAATCAATTAGGACTTAAAGGATTGTAATGTAGGCTTTTGGTTAAGGTAGGGTACAATTTGGATAAGAGTGACTCAAAACCTCCCTAAGCACTATACTTTACAACAATTAAAGCACACTTCCTTCAAAAATATTTTCTCTCCTTTCTTCATTTTCATTCCACACCTAATCTTCCCTTTATTCAAAACTTCTTATTATATTTTTTTTATTTCTTCCTTCCTTTTCAAAATCAAGGAAGGTTTCACTTTTTATCATCATTATTTTTTTTTCTCTACCTTCCACCTTTTAAACAACTTACATATCACAACTTTTCCAACCTTCATCCCCAAACTTAGACTTTTAGCCTAAGCTTACACTTGCAAAGTACTTAGGGAGATAGGGTGCCAAAAGCCAGATCAATAAAGAACAAAGGATTAAAGCTTGTAACATGGTTGCCAAAGAACAAGGTTAAAGCTCAAAATGGGTTGACTAGGAAAAATATTAAGAAATTTAAGGTACAATAGCGGTCCAAGGAAAGCCTAATATCATTTTTCAAACCAAGTTAGTCTAAGATTTCACCTTGAAGCACATTCGAGGCAAGTTCTAGAATACAAATGATGCAAAAGAGTTCACAACAAATCTCACCACACGTGGCACATGCAAACTCGAGTGACAAATAAATCCAAAATCCAATTAAATCCAATGAACACAAAGAAAATTACATATAGCCTGAAAGACTATTTAATAAATCAAAGAGCCAAAAATAGAACCTAAAAGTCACAACTAGAATTATCACTTCAATCATTTTTTATTTTAAAGATCAAACTTCATATACCAAAGTTTAAATTATGTCGGTACCAAACAAGCCACATATTGGTTTATGGACAAAAGATTACATCCAATAACCACTTTGTTCACAACTAGCTATTAAACTAAAAAAACACTTTCTAAAAATAAAGAAAAACTAAAGAAGACTAATCCCTTAAGAAAGTTATCACGACATCCATCATAGGAAAAAGTCACCCGCTTCAACACAAATAAATTCCTTGGAAAAGAATCGCTGTAGAAAAAAACCAAGGAGTTTAATTAATACTACTATAAAAAAATATAAAAACCAAAATAAACACAAATAAAAGAGCCAATAAGAACATGCTAATTCTACAAAATATTACGAATAAACTAAAAATGTAACCAATCCACATAAGTTTACAAAAAATGTTCATGCTCCACATAATGTTCTACAAACATACATAAAAAATGAGCCACCTCCAACCTAAAGTGTTACACTGCCCTCAATACAACTAATCAAAACAAGATAAAATAAAGAAGGTGCTCCCTTAAATTGCATCACTCGGAGCTGGAGGTGGTGGGAAATTTGAGCTCCAAATCCTTAGAATCATGTGAGCCATAGAATGAACTCAGCTTGTGCATCATCCTTGATAGAAACTTGCTTTTCTTCTTCTCATGCTCCTTGAACTTCATCTGTCGCCTTCCAACTTTTCCTTGTCTTCGGATCATGTCTTCTAACCTGGTTTTGATTGATTTTTGATCCTGAACTACATCATCCAATGTTAGTGGCTTCTTACTAGTCCCAGTCGAAGTGCTCTTCCCAGATGGACTAGAGGGAAGGCCAACGACAAGCTGTAGAATGTGAGCATCTACGAAATGGATTTGATGGGAGATGTGGCGCATAGTGGGGGACCATAAGGAACTGGAGCTATGGGGTCATGTGGTCCCGCTGTAGCTGTGGAGGAACCATCGGATCCCTTGGCAGTATCAGCAAACTGCCCAAATGGAGGAGATAGCACATCAATTCTTCTCTTCTTCTTCTTGCCAGCTGGCCCCTTTTTGAGTAATGGATAGATAGTCGTGCCTGGATCTTTCTTAGAATCATGCGGGTCCTTTAGCACCCCCAGCATCATAGCACCAATTGAGTGACCAATGAGGGAAAGAATAGACTCTTAGACCTACCATTACATGCTTCCTCAATTTCACTCACTATGTGCTGACCCACATTCACTGGCAAGCCATCCATAATAGCAGAAATCATCATTGCCTTCTCAGGCGTCACCTCAGTCTCATGTTTAGCTGGCATGATTCTGGCACAAATAATGGACAGCCAAGTCTTGGCTTCACTTGTGAAAGCATAAGAATCAACCCCTTTGTGCAATCTTTCACAATTCGGTGCTACCTCGTCATGAAGCTTCTTCACCGACCATTAGCTTCCTCTCTCTCTCTCTTGCTCTGGCTTTGTATACCTCATTGTCAGCATTGGGAAGCATGTAGTGCATTTATTACCTCGAGGCCAAAGTTGACCTATTTTCCCCTAACAAAGGTGAATATTTCCCGTTGGAACTTTATTTTCAAGGCGTTGACAAAAAATTCACGAACTACTGTGTAGTTGGATTTAATTGGTTCAGGAGAAAAGCACACCCATCCACTGTCAGTCAATCTTTGAAAAAAATCCGGCATCTTAGCCTCAACATTGTCCAAACGGATGCCACGTTCTTTGACTTTCATGTGAGGAATGTCATTTTGCCTTCTTGTTCCCTCAAATTGTAAGATGTATGGTTTTTGCCTTTCCACCTCACAATCCCTCATTGACTCGTGTAGTTCAATTTCTATATCATCACACAATTTCAAGGTTGAAAAATTCTTGGAATGCAACATCAAACCTCCAAATTGCAATTCTTCCCGGATTTTGACATCCTCTTTTTCCCCCGGACTAGAGTCATTCTCAACCATATTTTCATTTATACTGGTTGACTCTAATTCCATATTTTTCTCGGCATCATTAACACTTCTAGAGTCATTTAGCGTTTGTTCAAATTCTTGGTTCCTCAAAGTAGAGCTTACTTTCTTCATCGAAATCGGACTCTT
This sequence comes from Nicotiana glauca, assembly GCA_026770625.1. Taxonomy (NCBI): domain Eukaryota; kingdom Viridiplantae; phylum Streptophyta; class Magnoliopsida; order Solanales; family Solanaceae; genus Nicotiana; species Nicotiana glauca. The sequence continues at coordinate 106,801 of MU716653.1, read as the reverse complement.
ATTGACTTCCTTCCAAACTCTCAAGTTGGTGGGAATAGTGAGCCTCAACCAATATTTTCATTTGATCTTCCAAAGTGCGAATATGTTCATCATTGTGAGTCAAGACTTGTTTCAAGTCCTCGAGTGCAAAGTTGTGCTTCTCTTCATTTTCAAGAATGATCTCCAACATGAACATCATCTTCTCATTTTGAGCATTTGAGAGTTCTTCTTGGTTTTGATCAAGAGCCAAGGAAGGATTTTCGGCTTCCACATCTAAGAAAAAATCCTGGCTATCATTAACTTCCAAGGATTTTTGGACCTCTAAAGCTTCAAACATTTCTCCCATTTGTGAGTGCAACCTTTCAAGTGCCAAGTCATTTTGGAGACTATTTTCCAAAAGATCCTCCAAGGCACTTTGCTCTTTGTTTCCTCCTTCAAGTATGCATTCTAACATGAGCTTGAACTCTCCATGTTGACCATGCTCAACTTCTTTCACTTCCATAGCCCTATCATGTTCATCACAAAAAGTAGAATCATCATAGCAGGGGCTTGGGGAAGGGAAGGACAAATAAGCGCAATACTCTAAATGACCATTTTGACAACCACACTTATCACAAATACTCCACTCATAGGTTTGAGATTGTGCGAAGGACAAATAAGCGCAATACTCTAAATGACCATTTTGACAACCACACTTATCACAAATACTCCACTCATAGGTTTGAGATTGTGCGCACAATCCACCCCCAGGAGAATTTAAATAATTTTGCCACGAGTGTAATCCTCCATAATAAGGACAAGGTCATCAAAGTATGAATAATTACCATCCGACCAATTTTCATTATATGATGCAATTTTTCAAAAATAAGAAAATAAACAAGAAACAAACAAGAAAAATAGACCAAGGTAACAAAAATAATTACACAAATATTCACAAGTTTGGACCACAGCGTTTATTTCTCAAACAACCAAAATTAAGTCAAATTGTTGCCCGGTAACAGTGCCAATTTTGATGACGTCCAAATCCACTACTAAAAAGTAAATGGACACAGTCTCATTAAATACAATTTACCCAACTATGAATCGGGGTCGAATCCCACAGAGAATAATATGTAGGTGATTAGGAATGTAAGAGAATTATCACTTGTTATGCAATACCAAACACTTAGAATTGATTTGAAAAAATATCTATACCTAAATGCGGAAATGTAAACTAACCTAGAAAGCAAGTAAAATAATCAATGGCTACAAGTATGGTTGCATTGGGAATCACACTCAAGCAACGATCCAATGTATTTTACGATTTTGTAAATATGAGCGAGTTTATGTTAATTAGCCACAGGTAATAATTCTATATTAGCTTCTTCCAAAGACTAAAAAAACTTCCTAATTGAATTATCCCTAAAAATTAAGAGATTAAGCACCCCCGGATATGGCTACAAGTAGTTCAATCCTATCCCTAGGTAGAATCTCTAAGATGAGGGTTAAAGCCTCAAGTTCTTGTTAATTAATCCTTCCCAACCCCAAATAATCTTTCCCAAAATTAATTCGAAGTTAATGGGCGAGTCCTAGGGTTATCTAATCCCTTTGGAAACATTAAAGAACAAGAATAATTAAAGTAACATTAACTCACTTCATAAAAGAATAAAATCATTCAATACATAAGCACAACAAGATATTTAATCCACACTTTAAATATGAATATTCCCATAAATAATATTTAAGTGTTGGATAAAATACAACACACTTAGATATACAATACAAAGCAAAGAAGTGAATAAATAAACATAAATGGGTAAGAAATTCTCAATCACAAACTTCAAATCTTCAAGACAAAAGGGGGTGTGCAAACCCTAGTTTCCAACCTTGTTCTCTCTAGTCTTTAGAATTGAAAATATGCCAAAAGATATTTTCTAAGATTTGCTAGCTCGTTTATTAAAAGGTTTTTGGATTAAAACATAAAATTCCAATTTTTCCTAGAACTGCCCAGAAAATACACTATGCATTAATGTCCTCATGCGTTCGCGATGAATGATTTCTTCAAGCTACGGGATCGCGTACAGTGTCATGTGTTCGCATAACTCAGTTGACCAACTGCCGACTAGGCTTTCTTCTTTGCATTCACACTTATCCACACACGTTCGTGTATTTTTGCTATCACTGACTTGTGCGATCGCGTACAGTGTCTTGCAATCGCATAGAGTAATCGCTAGCAATGGTCCATTTTTCCTTTTTTAGCACTTTTTGACTTGTTTTCTTCTATATCCTCTGCAAATCATATGATACCTGAAATATGCCAATAAACCTTAGAAAATGCCTTAACTTCTCATCAAATCATACAAAAGCCTAAGTATTAAGAAAATATAAGTTGGTAAAATACCAACTTATCAAGGCCCCATTTTGGTCTTTAGAAATGCCTATGTGCTTGAAGATATTTAGGGCAGAGATCCCTCGATGAATGTAACTATATTTCCAGCAACGGGGATTGAGCATTCTATTGATATTTTGGGCCATTGTCCGCTAAAAAGCGTTGCAAAAGAAAAAGACCAGAAAGGAAGACAAGAATATGTAGCTTCGCCTTCTATCACAAGAAAAAAACCAAAAAGGTTGCAAGATGCACGAGCAACAATCCAAGGATGTTCATCTTTGGGACGTTGTGCCGATGTGGGATGCAAAAGTTAGTAGATGATAGTACCACCTCATTCCATGTAAAGAAAAAGGAATGAAGTGCCACACCAGGATGAGGTTTAGATAGATGAGTCGTAGGGTGAAGTTTCGCATATTTCCTGATGCGGGAAGGATTCTGCGCCCTTCTTTCGTTGTTTCAAATCGAAGCTTTGAAAAGGGGAACCTTGGCGTAACTGGTAAAGTTGCTGCTGTGCGACCTCGTGATCGCAGGTTCGAACCATAGAAATATATGATTAGAGAAAGAAGTAAAGAAAAGAAAGAATCGGAGTGAAGGAAGATGAAATGTATACAGTTCTTTGTTCAACAGAATAGTCTCATATTTATAGTAAGGCAACGACAGCTCGGCGACGCAAATGGCCGACCAACACTGGCACGCATTTGATATTTTGGGGAAGAACGCCTACGTGACATTTCCGGTCACTTCAAACATCTACGTCACGGGCATGATATCATCACGAGAAGCTCAGGAAAATCGAGGTGCATATCGTTTCTTATCATTTTATTCTAAGAAACGCAGGGTCTATCTGTATACGGTCAAAATCATATGCCCCCGATGTATAGTCTCGAGGTTCCATCCTAGGCCAGAGTTTGGGCGAGGTGAAGTTCGAAACCGGTGGACTAGACTCGAGCTTGAAGACAAAGTGCGATGCTCAGAGATAGGAGTTTGAGGAATACCGAGCCCAAGTATGCCCGACCCCGAAATAATACCATAATTGATTTGTACCAGAGCAAGCTAGATTCCTGACACGTCCCCAAAGTCATGGCACAAATTCCGAAATAGGGTTGTATGATTCCGTACTAGGCGGTTAGACAGTTGTACCAAGAATATTCCCTACTGTAAATAGAAATATTCCTTATTTAGGGTTCCCCTATTATATAAAGGGGACCTCAATCATTTGTAGGATCATCTTATCACTAAATAAAGAATATACTCTCTACCTTTTCGCCTAATGTTCATCAGCATTGTCCTTTAGCTCTGTTGTTCTTACTTTACTTTTTTTACTTTGTTGCTCTTAGCCCGTCTCGAGGTCACCACTATCAAGTAATATTGGTTTGATTCTCTTATCTGTTTTCATTCTTACTTCATATTCTTTGATTATTAATTGATATTGAACTAAATCACGTATCTTTAAAACCACAAATCAAATTTAATTGTTACTCGTATTGTCGAGGTAAACACAAGTTGTACATTCTCAAACTAAAAACCACAATGTACTCGCATAAGTCCACCATTGAGAAGGATGTTACTGTAGTGCGTATTATTACCATATCATTATGTTATCGAGTTAATGGCAAAGAAAGACTCAACATTTAGATGAGTCATCTACATTGGCAAAACTAGAAATTTCTTCAAGAATGTTCAAATTTTTAAAAAAAATGAAAAAATTTCTCAATAAATGGAGTTTAATATATGTTATATACCTTTAAAACATAATAATTTATCTCCGTACACAATGTAATATTTCGACAAAGGGTGGTATATAGTACTCGAAGAAGCAGAATGAAAAATCCTCTGTGTGAGTACTCAGAAAAACAAGCAGCGAAAGCACCCTTAGAGATTCAGGGCACCACCCATGGTGATGGTGGCCTACTCCCCATCTTTCCATGAACCAATGGGCCTCCATCCTCAGATTCCATTACTGTAGCTAACTGTCACAACTAATAATGTGGCAAAGCATATCACATTGGACTAATAATTAAAAGTATTGATGAACGTAGTCCAGACAGAATTTAATGGGCATGGGGTCCAAGAATGTCCTAGCTTGACGAGAACATGCCCAAAGTTTGTGTGATGGTAGGACCATTCCGTCTCAGATGTTTAAGTGGCGAAACTGTTTTTATTAGAACTTAATTATAGCTATTAAAAGAAATTTTTAAAACTCACTTTTGCAAAAATTGAAACTAATGCGACAACAGTGTTGTGAACTGCCAAGTAAAAGAGGGAGCTAAGAAGATGAAAAGGTTTTCAGAATTAGATGCGGCAGAGGCAAATATACCTACTTCCGCCACGATAATGCACGTGTACCTGTAGTGACTGGTTTCCCCCACTTAGGTCAGACATGAGCGTGACGACCAAATATGTTGTCCTCCGCCTGGTAAATGTGCATTCACACTTCTTTAAAAGTTTTTTTTTTCTTTTAAAAGAAACAAAATAAAATTAGGTTCATCATAAATACGTACCCTTGTTCCCATGCATTTAAATGTTGTACTTTATGGAGTAACCTAGGGGTGTTTATCGGGCGGATCAAGTGGATAATTATACTTAACGGTTCGGCTTATCAGTTATTAAATTATAAATATAGTAATCCGCCAGTCATCCAATAAGACGACGGACAGATTGATGTCAGATTAACAATTATCAAACGGTTTATCGGCTAAACCAAATAGAAATTTTTTGAACAATCCTAGTTTTGTGAATATCAAACGGGCAAAGGTCCAAACGCCTGATGTCGTTTCCGACACCAACACTGCCTTTTTAGTAGCTAGGGGCATTATCCCAAACTGAAATCGGCCACAAAGTCAGCCAAAATTTGCGACTTGATCGCAGTTCTTGGCTTGTATTCAATGTTGAACTCACTAATTTCGACTGTCTATTTAGCCAAACAGCCTAACAACTCAGGCTTGTGAAGAACATTCCTCAAGGAAAAGGTTGTCACAACGGCTATCGGGTGGCATTGAATATTAGGCCTAAGGTTTCAAGAGGTGACTACGAGATCTAAGGCCATCTTTCCGAGGTACAGATAGCGGGTCTCCGCTCCCGGCAATATTTTACTAACATAATAGACAAAAAATTGTGTATCTTCTTCTCCTTGCACTAAAACGACACTTACCGCTACTTCCGCTAGATATATTAGCAATTGTTCGCTTTCCCCCAAGATTGACAGTAACGGGGGACTTTATAGTTACCGTTTTCAAAGCCTATTGGTATTCTGGAGTCCATTCAAAATTGTTCTTCTTATTCAAAAGTGAAGAAAAAAATATGGCACTTCTCAGAAGATCTTGAAATGAACATGCTTATGGATGCTAACCTCCTGCTTAATCTTTGTACCTCCTTTACATATGTCAATTGATCCAGAAAGACCTCATAGCTTTGATTTTGTCAGGATTTACCTCAATCCATCATTAAGAGACCGGAAACCCCAAGAATTTCCCGGGACCAACCCTGAATGTATATTTTTCCAGGTTGCGTTTCATGTTATGCTTCCTCAAGATATCGAAGGTATATTGGATGTGTTTCAAGGATCTCTTGCATTCAAAGACATGTCGTCAATATATACTTCCATTATTTTGCCTATTTGATTTTCGAGCATTTTGTTCACGAGCCTCTGATAAGTAGCTCCAGTGTTCTTACGCCCAAATGGCATCACTTTATAATAATATGTGCCAAAGTTTATTATGAATAAAGTTTTTTCCCGATCTTATGGGTTCATCTTGATTTGATTGTACCTGGAATAAGCATCAAGGAAACTCATCAACTCGTGCACGGCCAAACGTCAATCATTTGTTCAATATTTGGCAATGGGAACGACTCTTTAGGGCATGCATTATTTAAATCTATATAATCTACGTATTTTCTAAATGTGCTATTATTTTTTGGTATGACAACCACGTTCACTAACCATTATGGATACTTTACCTCCTATATGGAACCGATATTGAGTAATCGGGTTACCTCCTCTTTAACAAACTTGTTTATAAACTCATCAATCAGACGCTTCTTCTGCCTTACCGTCGGGTAGCTCGGGTCTAAGCTTAGCTTGTGTATGGCCACCCCTAATGGGATACTTGTCATATCCGAGTGCGACCATTCAAATCAGTCTGTGTTAGCTTTAAGAAAATTTATAAAATCTAACCTGAGTTCGGGATTGAGTCTTGTCCCCAAGTGAAACTTCCTTTCCAAGAATTTTTTGAATAAAGCCACTTGCTCAAGTTCTTCTACAGTAGACTTGGTTTCATCCGTCCTCTCCGATACATGAAAGTATCTCGGCACCTGGTGGAATTCTGATGACTCCTCACTTTTATCATCTTCATTTGGCAAGGGAGAAGAAATCGATTATTGTAGTTGCTATTTGTTGCGCTCCTTCCCTTTGCTGCTAAAAATCGGCACAGTGTTCATCTCTCTTCCTTCTAGTTGATCTCCTCTTATTTGCTTGATTCCTTTCTGGGTTGGAAATTTTAATAGTTGATGATATTTTGAGGGCACAACCTTCATCTCATGTATCCACGACTTTCCTAGGATTATGTTGTAGCCCATGTTGCTGTCTACCACTTCGAATAAGGTGGTCTTGGTTACTTCTTTAGCATTCGGGGGAAGCAGGATCTCTCTTCAAGTTGTCATGCTTGTCAAATTGAACCCAGCTAGGAGCTTTGTCGCGGGAATGATACTTCTGGTCAACTTTGCTTGTTCCAGCACTCTCCATTGGATGATGTTGACTTCGCTTAATAGGTCATCCAAAACACGCTTGATTTTGAAATCTAAGACATTGAGAGAAAGTACCAGAGCGTCATTATATGGTAGAAGAAGTTTGTTAGCGTCTTCCTCCGTGAAGGTGATGTTATCTTTTGCGACTTCTCAGAGTCTCTTGTTGTGGGTCAATAATATCTTTGTTTTTCTTGGCCACCGAGAAGGTTATGCTATTAATTTCAATCCCTCCATAAATCATGTTGTTAGCCAACCGAGGGAAGTCTTTTGCTTTCTTCGAAGGCTCCACATTGTCCCAGCTTTGGCCGTAATTTTTCTTGGATCGGTCGTTCAAGAACTCCCTAAGATGACCATTCTTCAACAATGTCGCCACCTCTTCACGCAGATGCTGGCAGTCCCAGTTCTCTGGCCGTGAGTCTCATGATATTCGCACCATAAGTTAGGATCCCTCTGACTGGGATCAGATCTAATTGGATTTGGGAATCATGATTCTTTGATGTTCCTCATATGTGGAATCTCGGGACCCGATACCTCTTTTTCTTGTAATGACCTATTGTTTCGATCATGGTCAGTTCTTCTATCGGGAGCGAACCTATCCGAGTACTCGAACCTTTTGTTGTCGGGTCCATCAGTTCACTCGTATGGCAGGAAACAAACTTTAGAAGATTGACGATCAGCATCGAAATTGATTTTAAACTTATCTTGGTTCTTGTCTCAGTCCTGTCCCTTGGTTGATGTCGAGAACCTAAGTAATCGTCTTCTATCCTTATTTTTGACTCACAACGGTCATGGACATCCACCCATATGGTCGCTTGGAATTTGAGAAGGCTTTCCTTCAGCTTTTGTAAGGCGTCAGAGCTCCTCTGATTCAAACCCTTTGTGAACGCGTCCGTTTCCCACTTATCTAGTACATTCGGTAGCAGCAACCTCTCTTTATGGAATCTTATCACAAATTTTCGCAGCAATTCGAACTTACCTTGCACGATCCTAAATATGTCTTCCTTCCTAGCTTGGACCTTTCTGGTTAAGCATGGGCCTTAATGAATGAATCTGTAAGCATTTCAAAAGAGTCAATTGAATGATCGGGTAAGAGTGAATATCATGTCTGAGCCCCCTTTGTGAGGGTTTCACCAAACTTTTTCAGTAGGACAGATTCGATCTCATGTTGAGCCAAATTGCTCCCTTTCAAAGCCATGGTATAAGTCGTGATATGCTCATGCGGATCCAAAGTCCCATCATATTTGGTGTGTCCGGCATCGTTAACCTCTTCAGAATCAACCTGGTGCTGCGCTTGGTTTAAATGGTAGTTGTGTGTATTTTGTTCGAATCCGAACCTTTTAATATTTGTGATGCGTCTGAAATCTAATCCATTCGAGCGTGAAACTCCTTTGCATTTTGATCCATCGGTTCATTCATTTCCCTCATAGACCTCATAAGCTTAGTTTGGAAGGGATCATTCCTGTTGTTATTTCCTAGTCCGTTATCGGTCCCTCCGGCTTGGTCGAAACCAACCTCGCTTCTTTGGGTGTTGTTATCAACTCTCTGAGTCATCTGATTTGCAAGAACGTTGGGAGGAAGCGCCTGATAATGCTTGCTTCCACTCCGTAATCATCTGATCCTGCCTTGAGAGGTGGCCCATATGGCTTTCTGTTGCTCTCTTAGGATTTTCATTGTTTCCACAAACTATTCGTCCTCTGCATCTTCGGGAGTTGACTCCCGTACATGTCGGGGGTACTGCCTTTCACGAACCGGGGTTGTGTCATCCCATTCATTATGGGTGTCTCTGATTGAGTCTTCATGTTAAGGCAAATCTTCGTGTCCCTCAACGTGGCGTGTGATATTGGCATCATTAACTGTCATTTTTGATTTCTTGCTAAGGAAAAAAAATCAAACAAGTTAGTAATAAATGTATGGATCAAAGCAATCACGCAACTGTCTAAGTCCCACGGTGGGCGCTGAAATATTTACCCGTAAAACGGCATAGTTAAATTTGTTACGTGATTTATAGTTAAGTGAACTGATTTGATCCAAAAATGATAAAGAAATGAGATTAAAAATAAGACTTAGCAATTGAAATTTAAAGAATATGGTAAGCATGGCTCTGAGCGTAATGCAACCGAGGACAGAAATGAAAGCAATGTAAAAGAGCAAATAAAGTTGTTTGAGCAAAAATAAAATATAGCGTGTGTTTTGCCAAGAATTTTGTGTGTTACAATGGATGTTGAGTCTACTATTTATAGCTACACCTAGGGAAACAAGATTATAGGATCATGCCCCAATTAAATGATAATAAAAGAGTCATTAATGAATATGTAACGATAGACTATGAATGCAAATATTCTTTGTAACGGTTTCCCCTGTAATGTTAGAGAATATTCTTCACTGAATGCTACCCGATGGCAAATACTTGATCTGCTCCCGCTGATCACGCTCCATTAAGGATTTACCCGATGTCAATTGCAGCTATTGCTCCCAGTACTGCTGGCAATTACTTGACTCGCCTTTTACTTGTCTTTGATTCCATGTGTCATGCTATTATTCTATCGTTTATTACAAACCAGTTTTACCTTATATAGTAATAACAGACAATATATTCATGTGCATGTTTTACATGCTTTAAGGAGAAAGTCGAGTTACTCATGAGTCATGATTATGGTCATTTCATGTATCCGCAGCCACGGTTGTTGTAGAAAAATATAGAATAGCAGCTCCACAAGTAGTGGCGTGAGCTAATGCCCTGTCTCACAAAGTAGTGGCTAGTTTGCTGCCACTGAGTACTGTTATATTGGTTTTTGGGTCCCCCATTCAATTATTTCCGTCGTATATATATGACAAAATCAAATCAGTCGTCTTTCATTGTATTTCTTTCGATAAGTAATTTTGTCTGGTTATTTTTCGCTGTGTTTTCTCTGCCTATACTTTTCGTTTCTCAAAAATGGATCACTCACTTTACATAGTGATCTTTATAAAGCCATTATATTCTCTATATGATGGCTTGTTAACGACCTATAATATTGCTGTTGCCGACCTCCATGTGCAGGCCTTACATTTCGTGTCGTGGACCCTGTAAAACCTAATGAAACAAAAATTCGAAAGCTCTAGTTTTGGATAAGTCCAATATAATCTCCTTCAGTCAAAACGTGCACTGTTCCCTGCAGCATTGTAGAAATGTATAATCACCTAACATATGTAATGCACTACTGAGTGGTCCATTATCCTAAGATTGCGCTTTTTTCCACAGGATTTTGACAGTTTCTTGGAATTTATATATTACTAAAAGGAGTAGAGCTGTCAATATGGGTCGGGCCGGGCTAGCCCAGTTCAGCTTACGTGAGCTTTAACAATTGACGGACTTGGTTGGGTTAGCCCACCATTTTGATGGACCTTATAATGGTCAGCACACCCCAGTCCTATATGGGTCGCGGGCCCCCACGGGCCGGCCCATCATTTTTAAAAATATAATTTTATATTTTTTCTTTAAGTTCTAATCTAAAAAAAGATAATTATTTCAAAGTTAAAAAAATATCTTATTGAAAAAAATACGCAAAATTTAATAACTTTTTATATTGTTCCAATATATCACAATAAATACTAAAAAAAAA